>BGNK01002173.1:21767-49482 GCA_003297005.1 Symbiodinium sp. clade A Y106 | reverse complement strand
CCCGCCGGGCCTTTTTAGACAATAACAAAAAATGTCTGGGGTACTACATCGGGTCTAAAAAGACCCGGCGGGGCCACAGCAAAAAAAAAAAACACCACTTCCCATCGTTCACCGCTGGCATTGCTCGGCCCACGCAGTGCCTCTGCCGAAAGGAGGAGGATCCATGTCCAGCCAGCGCCTCTTCTAACCGCACGGGCACATGTTTAGGGCTTAGGGTCCCGAAACCTTAACCCTAAGCCCGAAACCCCTAAGACCTTACCCCTGAACCGTAGCTCCATAAAACGCCAACCGTCGCCGCAAGCCCGAAGCCAAACAGCCAAAAATCCCCAACCCTAAACCCTATTCCCGAAGCCCTGAAATCTGAACTCCCAGCCCAGCCGAAAGACTTGAAGCGATAGCGTCCACACGAGGACGCACAAAAAAGCTTGCATGTCCAAGAATTCCTCTCCAAGACAGCGGCAACAAGATTCATGGATCCTAACAAGTCCAAAAAAATGTCGAAACAATCTCTCCTGCAAGACCCAAAAACATACTTGGGCCCTAAAAACCCATTCAAGCAGGTGAGGACGCGACTGGATCTCAATCGTCACCTTGTTGATCAAGCTCAGCTTCCTCAGGGCCTGATCAATGTACGGTTGAGGGTTTGAAGGGTTTAGGGCTTATAGGGGTTTGGGGGTTTAGGGGTAGAGGGGTTTAGGGGTTTAGGGTTTCAGGGGTTTAGGGTTGAGGGTGTGTCGCTTGTAGGGCTTCGGGCCTGTACGATTACGATTAAGGGTTAAGGGTGTGTTGCTTAGAGGGTTCATGGAACAATGTACTACACTCTCAAGATGACACTACACAGCAAGATGAGTAAGATGCATATCTGTCCATCCATGTGAGGCTCTGCTGTCTGCAGACAAAATCAAAAACCAAGTGTGAGCACTACTCACCTTAAATTAGAAGAGTATCATGATGTTGACATCAACTGCAGTAGCAGTCGCATCTCTGACTATGAAGAACACCCTTCTCTATTGGCCCAAACAAGTCTGGGCAACTGCTGGAAGAAGGACCCTGAGTCACAACCATCTTTCAGGGGTTCCTGCTGGTGCTCGGTTCGCAGGTGTTCCCTGTATAGGAGGCAGCGGGCTCATCTTACATAGCTTTCCCATAAGCTTCCCATAGTACTCCCATGAGACTATCTTATGGGAGCATTATGGGAGTCCCCAAACCCTAAACCTTCGAAGCATCTCCAGAACCCTAAACCCTACTCACTTTCAGAACCCTCAAAGGGTTCCCTTTAGGGTTCCTCTTAGGGTTCCTTTAAGGATCCCTCTATGGGGGAAGTGCATCATCTTATCGCCTCATTCCGGTAGGCTTGGGCTTTCAGTGGTTTAGGGTTTTGGGGTTTAGGATTTAGGGGTTTAGGGTTTAGGGGTTTAGGGTTTAGGGTTTAGGGGTTTAGGCTTTCAGCTTTCGGAACGCTGGCGTATCTGCGATGTGAAAGCCTAAAAAGCTGCAAATACTAACATCCCTTCAGGCTCCTTTCTACAACTATTCTCTGAATAATATAGGGGCCTTAATAATTAGAACTGATGTTCAGGCCCAGGGCGTGAGAACCGTAATATAGGGGCCTTAAGAATTAGAATAGGGTTCCTTTAAGAGGGTCTATAAGCGCTACTATAAGGGATCTATAAGGGTAGAATAATATAGGGGCCTTAATAATAAGAATAGAGTTTTGGGGTATATTATACTCTAACTTTGTATAAGGAGCCCCCAAAATAGTTTCGGAAATTATTTAGGCCCCTTGTCCTATTCCCCAAAGCCAGCTCTGATCCTAATAGTTAAAGCCCCATAAAGTTGGAAACCGGATTATGGCCAAATAGTGCTGGGATTCCCTATACATTACTCTTAAGGATTGAGGCTATGGTGTTTCCAACTTTGGGGCTTCTACTGTAATAGTTAAAGCCCCTCTATTCGGACTGTATCAGCACACAGAAAAACGTGCCTCCATTGCCAGACACTGGCCGGAAGCGAGCCTTCTCTTCTTAAAGGGTTCCTCTAAGGGTTCGATAAGGATTAGGTAAGGGTTCCTTTAAGGGTTCCATAGGGCTTTTGAGTTGGTGTTTGGGACTTTCATTGGTTCCATAGGGCCCAACTGATTTTAGAAGGTTATTAAACGTTTAACAACGGCTCTCTGGGTTGAATCCGATGTTCATCGGGTACTTAAAGGCTCATGGGACTTAGTAAATAAGGTTATAAGTAGGTTATAATTAGGATAACCCCACTTAGGGGACTTATAACCCCAATTATAAGCTACTTACTAAGTCCCATGATCCTCTAAGTAGTTGCAGGGTTTGAGTGAGTGTTGGGGTTGGAGCGTGGCATGCAACATGCGTATGGTCTGTCGAAAATCAAGGTGCCCGAAGCCCGTACACCTGAATTCGTAAATAAACTTGTAAGCCCCTAAACCACTACCCTATTCTCGGCTTGATAATGTGTTCAAACGCTTGAACGGTAGGATTCTCAAGATGCGAGGTGCGAGGCAACTAGTCAGCTGCGGCTTCGGGTATTATGTCGGTTTCCCTAGGCGACTCTGTCAGCACGGTTATAAGTGCCTTAATTGGGGTGATAAGCTAGAAACCCAGACCCCCGGGACGATCCAGAAAGTAGATCCCCTAATTTGGGGCCCTATACTACTAAGGGTACTTTATAGGAACCCCCAGTAAGGGATCTACTTTTTGGATCCTCCCGGGGGTCTGGGAAACGAAGCACTGACTGAGCGACCTCTTTTGGGGAGATTTTGGGGTTTGGAATTTCGGGTTTGGGGTTTGGGTTTAGGGTTTAGGGTTTAGGGTTTGGAGGTCCTGAAAGTTTTTTTCGAGGGGGGTTGATGCGCCGTGAGTCACGGATGGGCGGTTCTCGGAGGCTTGCCAAATTATCTTTGACGTCCTTCCAGAGTCCCATGAGCTTGTCAGTGTACCTTAACCTACCAAAACCTACTTTTTTGTAAGGTCCCTAATTTTAGAATAAGAACCTACGAAAAAGTAGGGTTTGGTAGTTTAAGGTAGAACCGTACCACACTCCCAGATATCAGTGACTGTCTTTGCCTGGTAAAGGAGTGCTGCAGGAGTCCCCTTGAAGGTATACCAACGGAGTTAGCGTTCTCTTTAGCGTACCTAAAGCCGTCAGCCCAACGTCTAACGACCCTAAACCACAAATCCTGAACCCGAAAACCCTTCGCTCAAAAACTCACGACGACCCGGTTGAACCCCATCGAACCCTGTGAAAGCCTAAATTAGTGCACCCTGAAAAACCCTGCAGCAACCCTAAACCCTAAAACCCTAAACCCTAAAGCCCTAAACCATAAAGCATGCATAAAGCCCTAACCCTAAAGTCCCAAACCCTAAACCCCGAAACCCTAAACCGCCAAACCACCCAGAAAGCCCCCACCCTCGGGCTGTGCTCCGCCCCGGGGAGACGCGCTAAGTGCCGCCCGCCCCCTCCATCGCCCGTGAGGCTCTTCGGCTGCAGAACACAAGCTGCAGGGTTCAGGGGTTTCGGGGTTTAGGTTTAGGGTTCAGGGTTGAAGGGTTTCGGGGAGTACGGTTTAGGGGTTTAGGGTCTACGTAGGGGTTTAGAGTTTAGCAAGGGGTTTAGTTAGGGCAACAAAGGGGTCTAAACACTTGGTAGCGATATACGCTTATAGCCCCTATACATTTACACTACGGTACAAGGGTGAGGAAATGCTCGGAGGCTTCCTTCAATCAAAGTCCCTTGAGGTTACTTCGAGGGTTGTATTTGGGTTCCTTTGCTTCTTTGCAGGGAATTTTTGGGAACACAGCTTTAGGATATCAGGGTTAAACCTGAAACCCTCCCTAAACCCTAAACCCTAAACCCTAAACCAAAAAGGGGTCTGGACTTCGGGGCTTAGGGTTCAGGGCTTTGGGTTTTAGAGGCTGGGGGGCTGCCAGCTTAGGGTTTAGGGTTTGGGTTTAGGGGTTTAGGGGTTCAGGGTTTAGGGCTTAGGGTTTAGGGTTTAGGGTTTGGGGTTTAGGGTTTAGGGTTGAACCTGTGGGGGAGTGCGACCACACGGTACTACGTAAAATCCCCCTTTTAGTATCCTTGACAAGCAGCCCCTAAAGTCAGTCTTATTGGAACCCTTGCAGACCCAAACCCTTATGGGGGTTTTTGAGAATAGGGGACCCCAATATGGTACCCATAATAGTAGCATCCTTATTATAAGGACCCCCAAACAAGGTACCCCTAATATTCGGAAACTCCCTGATAGGAACATGCTCAGCCAGACACTTTTTTGGTGCGATGCTGCGCATAGCACATGTCCAGACGGGCACCTTGGGTGCTTTACTGAACAGATCTACCGTAAGCTTAGGATTTAGCGTTTAGGGTTTAGGGGGTTGTACAACATATGGGTTTTGATAATTAGAGTAGGGTCTCCCTGAACACTGCAAACATCCCCAAACCCAAAATCATGAAACAAAAAACTGAAACTGAAACCCTTGAACCTCTACTGTTAACCGTATACACCCTAAACCCTAACCTCGAAAGGCCATAGACATTTACACACCTGTATACCCTGGGTGTGCTGGAAGCCATGCCGGCCGTCGGCTGGGAAAATCCGGCAGCGGAGCACAAACCCAGGCAAAGTCTGAGAGAAAGAGGGTGTGAGAGCTTGGTATTTTACTTAAAGGCTCATGGGACTTAGTAAATAAGGTTATAAGTAGGTTATAATTAGGATCACCCCACTTAGGGGACCTATAACCCCAATTATAACCTACTTACTAAGTCCCATGAGCTTGGTATTTTAGGGCTTAGAGATCATGGTTTGGGGCGCCTCGGGCTTTCGGATCTTGGGGTACTAGGACGTCCCTAGGGCTTGGGATGTGCGGGGTTATTGGGGTTTGAGGTTTAGAACATAAGGTTTGAAGGGTTCGGCAGGGGGGCGTAGGGCGTTTAGTGGTTCCTTTGTATTTGGCTTCGGAGGCTTTTCGGGTGTTGGGTTTGGGGGAAGGCTGGGGGTTCGCAAGCCAAGCTCGAATTTCGACAGCTTCCCACCCAAGTGGGCACGTGGTTTCCTGTCGACGGACGGTGCCTTAAATCTCAATAATGAAATCGGGAAAGCTCTGATCAGATCCCTTCAGTTCTCCGATATCTTCCTTCATCGAAGCACCAGGGTCCTCCTCCTGTGGCCTGTCATGGGCAATACTGGAACCTGCCCGGGAGCTTCTCTCGCCAACCGGGCCTTCAGGCTGCGTATCCTGGATGTCGGTGTACTCGGGAGCCAAAGGCTCGCAGCAGCTAGGATCTGCCATTGGGATGGGAGCAGATTCCCTAGGCATCCTCGGGCCTCCCTCGTCCCAGCTCTTCAGCTTTGCCTTCCCCAGAGCCGGCGGCGTTTTGTCAGTGGAGTCTGACTCCAGCGCCTCGCCGTCGAAGTCGAAGTGATCGGCCTCCTCTACCTCCTGGGAAGGAGGCGCAGGAGACTTCAGAAGATCCTTTCCCCTTATACTAATACCCTATCATACTGATACCCTATAATCCGAAGACCCTATCATTCTAATACCCTATAATCCGAAGACCCTATCATACTAATTAATGCCCTAATGCTGATACCGAGGATCCGTGCCAAGAGCTTCTTCAGGGCCGGGCCTATGAGCGACCTCGGCTATGATCCCGAGCTCCTGGCGACCGCGCTTTCGGTGATGGATGGCCAAACCGAGAAGACCCGAGAGTGAGAAGGAGCTCAGAATCACCGAGATCAACAGCCCGGGGGCGATGCTGCCCGTAGCGCCGGGCTCTCTCGTCGCCGGGAGGGGATTGGGCATCACTTGGGAGGATGTCGAAGTCGAAGTCCAAGTAGAACTCAGGGAGGACGTCGACGAGCTTGCAGTGGATGAGGCCGACGTAGTCGAAGACATGGAAATGGATGTTGTGGGCGTCACGGACGTTGCGGTGAATGACTGAGACGAGGTCGTTGAAGTATGAGACTGCGTAGATGATGTGCTCGTGCTCGTACTTAAGGTAGACGACTGAGACATGCTCGTAGAAGAACTGGAGGATATTGATGATGTGGATGATGTGCTGGTTGACAGGGAGGTGGTGGTCGACGAAGATGTGCTGGACGATGTGGCGCTGGTCGATGTCGAGATACTTGAACTTGTGGAAGAGCTACTTGTTGAGGAGACAGTGCTTGAGGTCGTGCTGCTGCCAGAAATTGTGCTGCTGGTTGAGGTGACTGTGCTTGAGGTTGTGCTGCTGGTTGAGGAGACTGTGTGTGAGGTCGTGCTGCTGGCAGAAGTTGTGGAAATCGTCCAACTGGAGGTGCTGGTCCACGAAGATGTTGCGGAAGTGGAAGTGCTGGATGACGAGCTGCTGGTGACCGTTTTAGTTGTGGATGTTATGGCACTGGGACAGGAGACAGGATTCACCACACAGTCGCCAGGAAACTCTTCACAGCAGCAAAAGCGTGCATCGTTTCCGAAGGGCGGTGCTGCATCACAGGTACTAGCACCGTCTGTAGCATAACCACACACATCTGGGTTTGCGATCGGCATGAGTGCTGTGTAGGGCAGTCCCACGACAGTAATATCCACAAAGCTCTTGCAGCAATCATACGATGAAGTCTCATCGCCACCTCCGGTCCTGAACACACCACGCGCCCTGGCGATGCTTGTCAGAAACGCCTGCAGCTCAGCGACGTTGCAATGCTGCTGCATGTCATTCAAGGCCTGCGCATTGCACGGGCCAATCGTCGAGCAGACCGTGTCGCAATCCTGGTATTTACGGAATATGTGTGTGTATATATATATATGTATATATATATATATATATACGTATGTATGTACGTACGTACATAGGTATGTATTGATGTATGTATGTATGTATATGTATGTATGTATGTATGTACGCATGGTGTTGTGTACGTGTATGTGTACGTGTATGTGTATGCATATGCATACGCATATGTATATGTATACGTATATGTCTATGTATATGCATGTGTATGTACACACATACACACACATGTATTGGGGGGGATTCATATTTGGGGTATATTAGGGTATATGGGGTTCAGCAGGATCACCTACTGGAAACTAAACCCTAAACCCTAAATGCCTTAAGAAACCCGTAAACCCAGAATCCTATTAGCACCAAGGCCAGCGTTTACAGGATTTAGGAAAGTTTAGGGCCCAGGCTCTGGATATAATGCTATAGCATTGGCAAAGGCCATCATGTCAATGAGGGTACTACAATGATGAAAACAGCAAAACTAGAATCCTCACTCCCGAGCTCCAGGCACAAAACCCTAAACCTAAAATCCCAAACCGCAAAATCCCTCAAGAAGTTCGAAAACCATCGAAACACCCCATTCATCCTCTTTGCACCCAAAGCCCAAACGCTTCTAAACCTGCGAGGCTGTGTTGAGACTTCGTTACTCTAAACTCTTAACCCCCCAGCTTGAGCTCCTACGGCCCCGAGACCTTTCCCTTGTGCACATCCCTAGACCCTGCATGCAGCCCCAACAATCTGTATATGTGGAACTCATACTAAGCAGCTACAAAACTGAACCCGAAACCCTATGTGAGGTTTAGGGTTTAGGGTTGGGCAGTCCTGTATGTCGCCTAGCTGGCCAATATACCAGCCCGCAAAGGCATGCTGCACCAGCATGGCAATGCGAAGCATGCGAAGCTGTTGCGTTCAACCCTAGGGTTCCCTGAGGGGTTCTAAAATTAGAGATTAATTAAGGGATATACCTTAACTGGATCCCCATTTATGATGTAAGGCATGACCCTTGATGAGGAGGTGATGGAATGTCTGGGTCCATGTGACCGCTGGGGCCGTACACCATACTACCTTGACGCGCCAGAGCCCACCAATTCTAGGGTATAGAGGCTGAAGGTGTATGCATTCGTGTCTTGGTGTGTATATGTATTAGATCGGTATAAGAAAAGTTGTGTCCAGTTGTGTATATGTAAAAACGATCAAAAAACACATAAATATATACATACAGGGCCTATGGTCCGTATGACTACGATAAGGAATATACCATAATTCCCAGAGTTTAGGGTCATGATCCCCGTCCGAAAGCTCCGGCACAACACCCTACATAAACACGGAAGGACCTTACATAAACCCTTGAGAAAGCTCAGGGATTCAAGTATGATATTTATAGTATCAAGGCAATAGGACGTCAATGGGAACCCAGCGGAATAGCCTTGGTAATTATGCCGGAACCTGCCGTACATGTACAGGTCCTGAAGGCTGTTGTGCTTACTCGCACAGGGTCTCAAAGTACATCACCCCGAATGAAGTGATGTATATGGGGGCCTCAATGTTTACAATCCGGCTTTGCACATATGCTGTTGTATAATCATAAGAAGGAAGTATGTTGGTAGTTATTCATGCTTCTATATTTGGTCAGACCCTGAAGCATGCACCTGAAAACACAAACTTTGCATTCACGTGCCGGGATTTGCGCGTGCAGCGCTCAGCAAGATTTAGTGCCATGGATCTAGGACGCAACGTTTCAACGCATAGTGCTGAGGATTCTAGACTTACCCTCTACTGGGATCTTCAAGTCTGATTAGGGAAAGCAAAAACCTTCGATATATAGCCTCAAAAGGAACCCGAAGGGTTGCCACAGGGGGGTTACTCTTCGGAAAATCCGGGTTAGTCTTAGTATGTCGTAGATTTTCCATTCTTGAGAGGGGCGCTGAGACGTCCTTTCTCTTGCGGAACCTGCCGTTAAGAAGGGACCCTTGGCATGATCGAGCTCTATGATATAGCAAGACCAATGAAGATAAACTTTCTTTCACCGCAACAATTAGAGCAACTACTCAAGTAACCATTAAAGTAACTACTAGAGTAACCATCATAATAGCAGTTCTTGCAACTATCGTTTCACTGCACTTTTGTAGAGTAACATATAGACCTCTCCATCAGAGCTACTGTTCAATCCGAGAGCTCTCTATGAAAACGCCTTGCCTATGAAAAATGCCCCAAAGGGCCCAAAACTGAAGCCTACTCCCAAGCAGGGTTGAGGGCTTACGGTGGGGCTTAGAGTCCAGGATTTAAGGTTTAGGGTTTAGGGTTTAGGGTTTAGGATTATACACCCTCCAGTTTAGAGATTTAAAAACCCTAAGCAGCCAAGAGCTCTAAACCCGCAATCCGAACCCCAAGCCCTAGCACCCGGAAAGTTCGAGGCCATAAACCGCTGATACTGACCAGCGGAAGCTGACTCAACGGACCAAGGGACCGAGAACCGGTTTAGGGTTTAGGGTTTCGGGTTTGGGGTGTAGGGTTAAGGGGACACTATTGGGGATTCTGACCTCTATAGGTAACTAGACTTGTACGTGTTTGTAACCTCAATTATGGTACTTACGATGTGTTTTACTATGCTCAGGAGAGCTTCTTGACATGAGGGTTTGGGAAGCCTAAAATTTAAACCCTGAACATCCCTAAACCATAAGACCTATGTATCTCAAGGCAAGCTTCATATTTCGGGGTTTAGGGCTTAGGTTGACGGATTTGCAGTGTAAGTTTTCGGAGTTTAAAGAGCTTGAGAGGATTGGCGTCAAGAGATTTTGCTTGAAGACTTTGCTGGCCTTCTTCGGTCGGCTCTTGCCGAGACAAGCTGGCTGGGTTG
Source organism: Symbiodinium sp. clade A Y106 (assembly GCA_003297005.1). Taxonomy (NCBI): domain Eukaryota; class Dinophyceae; order Suessiales; family Symbiodiniaceae; genus Symbiodinium; species Symbiodinium sp. clade A. The sequence continues at coordinate 39,839 of BGNK01002173.1, read as the reverse complement.
TCGGTTTAGAGTTTAGGGTTTAGGCTTGTACTGGGTGTCAGGGGCTCAGTAGGAGGCTGTTAAGCGGGTGCTTCGCTTTGGTACGTGGTGTGATTGTGGAAAAAGAGTGTGGGCTTGCTTGAGGCCAGGGTTTCAGGATGGGATGATATGGAACCTTATACGACCTGGTAAAGTGGCTTTTAAACCCTATCAAACCAAACTAAACTGTTCTCCACATTTCTCCACAAACCATAGTAGGCCTTCGCTGGCTTTCTGAAGTTTTCTGAAATGGGAGTTTCCGAAACTAGGGGACCCTAACATAGTATCCTAAATAGTAGGATCCTTAATATAAGGACCCCCAAATAAGGTACCCCTAATTTTCGGAAACTCCCAAATGGTTCAAGTCTGGCTTCTCCCCAGAGAGCCCAATGCCCCTTAATTAAGGAATATGGCTTAAATTATATAGGGCTTCTTATTGTGATTTAAGCTATATTCCTAAACCCTAAACCCTAAACCCGTATTGGCCTCTCTGGGTCTCCCGGTGGGAGTTTCAGGTTTCAGGCTTTGCGGGGGTTCAGCGCACCCAGAGTTTCGCGTTTCAGGCCTCGGGATTTGGCTTTCGGTTTCCGGGTTTACCTGGACCCTGAAGAACCTCCCTGTTTAGGGGCTCCTTATTATGATTTCCTTGTATAAGTCCTGAAAAAGGTAGGCTATCTGGGGTCAAGGTAGGTTTAGGGCTTTGGGTTCGGAGTTCTATCTCACTCCGGAGGTACCCAGCAGCCGCCGTAAGCAGTGAGACGGACATGGTGAGACTAGTCACACAGAGGGCCTCGTGGAGACCCGTAGCCCTGTTGTCTCGAACTTCAGCTGTAAACCCTAAACAGCCCCTAAACCTTAAACCTAAACCCTACACCCCTAAACCCTTGACCAAACCCAGAACGTGGCGCTTGACCGTAACCCTGCATCCTCAATCCTGAAGCCGACACCCATAGCCTGAAGCACCATAAGTTCTCGGGTTTAGGGTTCAGACTTTGCTTTTTCTGTTTGAGTCCCTCTTCTGCTGGCGAGAATCTTTCTTTGTCCCAGAGATTACTCTAAGGATCATGGGACTTAGTAATTAGGTTATAATTGGGGTTATAAGTCCCCTAACTGGGTTTATCCTAATAATAGCCTACTTATAACCTTACTTACTGAGTCTCATGAGCCTTTAAGTAGGGTTCAGGGTTTGGGGTTTAGGGTCGCCATTAACCTAAGCCCTACAAAGCCCCGTCTTGTCCGACAGCCGCGCTGACGTGCAGTCTTTGCACAGGACGCGGCCTAGGATCAGACGAGCACCTGTGCAAGCTTCATGGGATTCCAAGCTCAATGTTTACCTAGACCCTAAGAAATCTACCTTTCCTTAATATGATTTCATTATTTTCGTCCTTAGAAAAGGTAGGGTATTTGGGGTTAAGGTAAACCCTACACCCCAAAGCCCTATAGATCCCTTATAGAAGCCTTATAGATCCCTTTAAAGGAACCCTAAACCCTATTTTCGGTTAAGGGAGGCTTTAGGGTTTAGGGTTTAGGAGAGGGTCTCAGGCCTTGGTCGCCAAACTGTCACAGTCTTACACCTTTAAAGAGATCTAGAAGGGTTCTATAAAGGGCTTAGGGTTTAGAGTTTCCGAAAAAATGAGGGGTGCCTTATCTTGGGGTCCTTATAATAAGGATCCTGCTATAATTTAGGGTACTATATTCGGTCCCCCTTATTTGCGGAAACTCCCATATCATAGAAGCCCACAAGTTGGAAATCCAAGGGCCTCAACCCTTAAGAGTACTGTATAGCCTGTATAGTGGATCTCAGCGCTAAGAGTCCTAAACCGGTTTCCAACTTTATGGGGTTTACCCTAAACCCTAAACCGTCAACACTAAACCAATGCATCACTCTTGGATAGTTGAAGCTGGGCTCCAGGGCATTTAGTTTGGTGGTTGGTTTAGGGTTTAAGAACCCCAAACCCCAAACCCTGCATCCTGACAAAGCAGAAAAAGGCTCGATGGACTTTGGGAGGCATTGGACTTGCTGAATGTATAGTGGTGCTTTCTAAAACCTGGTTTAGGTTTACGGTCTAAGCTTGTGATGTGAAGAACAATTTCAAGGGTCAGATGGTATAGGACAAAAACAAACTTCAAATAGACTGACGACAAGCCAGGTGTACCGAGGGTTGACGGGCTTCCAATCGGTTCCTAGTAGACCATTGCTGCGACCGCTGAGCCATAAGAATGACAAGCACTGCATAATTTAAGGAGTCGGCTTCGTAGCCAGACCTTCGAGCATCCCATAGTTGAGGAATAATATACCCTAAATTGTAGCAGGGATCCTACTAGGGTTTAAAATCCAATCCTGAATTAAGGGATCTTGGAAGGTCTGTGTAGCTACATACATGGCAAAGAAGTGTAGGGGGCGGATCAGTCATTTGCGATCTAGGTCCCTACATATCGGGTGCTTGTTGGTAGCCGCCACCTTGGAGTTTGGGCTGGCGAACACGGAGCCTTAGTTATGGGAATAGGGTTTCGGCGTACATTAACATATTTTTGGGTAATGTAATAAAGGAGCCTCAAGGAAGAATACCAGTAAGAAAGGCTTCTACACTCGGGCACAATCGGGGGCTGCTGGCATTGAGGCAAGCCGGGAGCCCGATACAACGCCTCACACGCGAATCTTTGGCATGTTGGCAACAAGCCTCATTTGCACAGGGGGGTTTTCGGGTCTAGGGTATAGGGTTTGATGGGTAAATCTTGCACAGGGGAGTCTTCATGCAGCCCCCAGTGGCGTTGCGTGGGTGGTTAAGTGTCGCCTAGAGCAAAGCCCAAAGTGCCTGCGCCTCAACTGCGTCTGAACCCCCTAAACCCAAAACCCCAAGCTGTCAACCCTAGAGCTAAACAACCTTCCAACCCTGTCAGCCCTTGCGGGTTAAGGGCCAATCGAACCCTCAACAACAGCTTACTCTTACACCCACCTGCACGGTGATCCTATAGGGCTCCGATGTCGAGAGTTGGAATCGGGTTTCGGGGTACATTGTAACATGGTTATTATGTGGAGCCTTTACCTGTACAAGGGGATAATGTAGGAACCTGATTAAGAAACCCTGGGCCTATAACCCCAAAATAGTAAGGACGATCACGAGCACCACTGCCGCCAGGACAAAAAAGCCCAGCCAAACAGAGCCAGCCACATGCTCAGGCTGATGCTGCTTGCAGTCGACTCTTGGGTCGAATGGGCTGCGCTGGCTGCACCAGTTAACAGCAGCAAAACAGTTTCCCGTGCAGGCATCGCGTGCGATGCGTGGCCGGACAGCAGGGCAACCAAGCACGAATGGTCAAGCGGCAGTGGGCCATCCGGTGCGTTACAGGACTGCAGCATCATGACTGCCACTGCAGAGGCAAAGTCGGGCACGAGTGACAACAAGACCTTTCAACTACTTACTGGCACCGCCAAGCTTTGAGACGCGAAGGAATTGAGATGATATTTGAACATTGAGGACCTATGAGGACCTGAAAGTCAAGCCAACCAACCGCACTTAAGCCAAGCATGTAGCCAGATGCCACACCCATGCATGCCTGAACCAATGCTGAGCAAGTGGGTGATCCTATCACAGATCCAAGATTGACGGTAACGGAGCTTGATAGCGACTCTTATGCTCAGACCGCTAATGCAAAGAAGCTTGTATTCTGAGAATGTCTCCAAACGTGCAGCGTGGGCCCGTGACCCCTTTGGAACCTTCTGACATGAGCATATTGCTCGTACAGGGCTAAAGCAAAGTTCCCGAACACACTGATCTTGAACCCTACCTGTTCTCCAACTGTGACTTTGTTAATGGTCCTTAGACCCAGAAAGTTTCTGCAGCCAAACGGAACAGGCCGTCCTGACACAGCCGCAGATTCTAGATCTGATACAGAAGAAGCTGGCACCAAATTCTCGTGGAAGGCTTGAGGCCAACTCTGACCCCGTGATGTGAACATGATGGCGCGACTCGCCAGCGTGGCTCACCAAGCAGTTAGGCTCACACCATTTGCGCCAGCTCTCCATCAGCGGGAAATTTCACGCAGACCGACAAGCCGCTGGAAGCATCCCGGTACTTCTGCAATGCATCTTGGATGTCAGCTGGGCATGCCTGCCAACACTCAATGTCACTCTCGTAAGTCACCTTGTGGAAGCCTTGCGATGTCCAAAAGCGTTCGGAACCGGACAAGGCTTTGAGGACGTATACGATGCCTTCGCAGCCCGTTTTTTGGAACAGTTGCTGGACGAGGTCTTTGCCGCCGTTGAGCCCGCAGCTCCCGGTCGCAACGACTTCAATTATGCAGGCGTGGATCTGCTTCCGCAGCAGAAGGCCCCATGCGCGCACAGCGAACAGAGCACTGCTATATTTCCAGCGCATCCAGGAAGGGATCTGCGTCATGTCCATGCACTTGAACATGGTTTTTTCACATTCGGCAGTTATCCGGTTTCGCAGAGCTCCTCCAACTCCAAAAACATCACAAGGATCAAAGATCAAGGTCTTGCCACATTCCAGTGCTGAGCCCAAATTTTCGCGAAATTCAAAAAGTTCGATCGCTCGCTCATCTTTTTCTTGTGCAGCGTTTATGAATGCTTGTTCAGAGACCGCGGCCAGTGCAGCCAGTCTGAATGCCATGCGCACGTGTTTGCTGCTAGCCTTCTTGTGTTTTTGATTCTGAACAAGGACGATCACGAGCACCACTGCCGCCAGGACAAAAAAGCCCAGCCAAGCAGAGCCAGCCACATGAGTCGAATGGGCTGCGCTGGCTGCACCAGTTGACAGCAGAGAAACAGTTTCCCGTGCAGGCATCGCGTGCGATCCGTGGCCGGACAGCAGCGCAACCTAGGATTCATATAAACGCTAATAACGGCCCAAGGTTTCTTAATCAGGTTCCTACATCAGTACTTATTCCGAGCCCTGTATGGCCCTACATTACAGTTCTGAGGCCCGGCACTTCTGCAAACTGATGTTCAGGCCCATGGCGTGGGAACCGTAATAAAGGCCTTAAGAATTACAATAGAGTTCCTTTAACGGGGTCTATAAGGGCTACTATAAGGGATCTATAAGGGTAGTATAATATAGGGGCCTTAATAATTAGAATAGGCTTTTGGGGCATATTAGACTATAACTATAATGAGGAACCCCCACAATAGTATTGGCAATTATTTAGGCCCCTGTAGTATCAAGCTGCTTGCAATCGCAACGGACCCCGCAACCCCCCCTCCCTCCAGCAAAAACAGTGGAAAACCTAGATGGCACCCTACTGACCCTAAACCCTAAACCCCTAAACCCTAAACCGCCTAAACTTCACTCAGCCTTTCCAGCCCGAATATGCAACACCACTTGAAGGGGCAGGGGACTTAGTAAGTAGGTTATAAGTAGAGTTGTAAGTGCCCTAAATGGAGTTACCCTAATTATAACCCTACTTATAACCAACTTACTAAGTCCCNGGGACTTAGTAAGTAGGTTATAAGTAGAGTTGTAAGTGCCCTAAATGGAGTTACCCTAATTATAACCCTACTTATAACCAACTTACTAAGTCCCCTGCCCCTTCAAGCAGCATCTAAGGTTGCCGCCAAGAAGAAGTTCTTGGTGTTTTTACGCTTTTCAGGTTTTACATGCGAACTCCCGACCAACGGAAACCGTGCACTAGTGAGGGTGGGGGACCTTGAGACCTTCAACCTTAAAACCCAACTTTCGGGTTTAGGGTTTTGGGTTGAAGGCTTCTAAACCCATAAACCCAACTGTCGGGTTTGGGGTGTCGACCTGAAATCCTCCACCGAGCCGCGAGTGCATCAGCCGGGTCTTGGGCAGCTTGTGAGAATCGCCTTGGTTCGAAGCTGCGATGACGGTGCTTGGGGAACCCTAATTAGGGTTTAGGGTTTAGGGTTGCAGGTTTAGGGGTCTGGGTTTAGGGTTCTGTGAGCGAGCTATGGTAAGCTTGCAGGCCAATGTGCCTATTCATCTTGCTTAGGAATCACATGCTCCATGACCTACCTACCATGTTTCATGATCTTGTGAGATATCTCCTGAACCCTAAACCCTAAAACCCTATACCCCTAAACCCTGAACCCTAAACCCTAAAACCCTAAACCGCTAAACCCTGAACCCAAAAACCCTAAACCCTATACCCCTAAACCCTGAACCCTAAAACCCTAAACCCTGTACCCCTGAACACTACACCCTATACCCCTAAACCCTGAACCCTAAACCCTAAACCCTGAATTTAAACCCTAAAACCTTTGAAAGTGGAGGCCGTCAGGCTGAAAAGACATGGAAGCCAGGAGGCACTTCTGCGGGTACTCGATCCTCGGTGTTGAAGCAGCTTATTAGGGTTCAGGAGTTAGGCTGTAGGTTCTGGGGTTTAAGGTTTCGGGTTTAGGGGTTTAGGGAATAACTTTCAAACGGCTTAGGGTTCAGGGTTTAGGGTTTAGGGTCGGGGTTCGGCATTGGTGTCGAGGATGCCGGGTTCAGGGTCTTGGGCTTTGGTTTAGGGTTTAGGGTTTAGGGTTTGGAGCTTGCAATCGAAACTCATGCCTCAAGTCGTGATTTCTCGAGGGGCAAACCCGAATATCTTGCTTTGTCGACAGAAGGCTGCGAAACCAAAAAAAAAAACCTCAACCCCGACAAATCATATCAGGGATCCTACTATGATTTGAAGTATATTCCTTAATTAAGGGATGTTGGAGTCTCTGGGTTGTCGGAGGCTTAACAGTTCCCAGACCCCCGGGAGGATCCAAAAAGGCAGATCCCTTAATGGGGGTTCCTATAAAGTACCCTTTGTAGTACAGGGCCCCAAATTAGGGGATCTACGTTCTAGACCCTAAACCCTAAACCCAAATTAGGGGATCTACTTTCTAGACCCTAAACCCTAAACCCTAAACGTATCCCTTATAGATCCCTTATAGAACCTTAAACCCTGATCCTCCCTTTAGGGGTCTGGGCTATGATCTTTGTACACAGGGCTTCATATTATGAATTAAGCTATATTCCTTAATTAAGGGGTATTGGGCTCTCTGGGTATTTAAGTCAGGTTTTAAGTACCCCAAATGGGCTTATACGTAATCAATTATGAGTATAGTTACCCCAACTTTAACCCTAAATACTAAGTCACACGACCCTTTAAGTAGACTCGAACCTGTCAATCATGCGAGGCGCTCGTGAAGCTTCTGACGTGTATCAACCTTCTCCTGCAGGAGCCATGGCAGACTGTACCCGAAATAACTCCCTACTTAGGCAGGACTCAGGGTTTAGGGTTCAAGGCTATGCGTCTCAATGCAAAATTCAAAACCGAAGAGAAAAGACGGTAAAGTTCAACCAGGAACCTAAAGAGCCTAACCTAGACTATTATAAATCCCAAGCCGCTAGCTGGAATTCAGGATGTGGGTGAAAACCGGTTCCAAAGGAGGAGCCCGAAGAGGACCCAACAAAGCCACCTGGGTAGTTGTCAAAATTATGGTCCGTTTTTGGGTGCCCTAATTATTAGGTGCCGTATTATATTAAGGACCCAAAACGGGCCCATCATTTTGACAACCACCCACCTGGAAAGGAGCCCTATACAAGGCCAAATCTGCCCTGACTGGAACCCCAAAACTCTAAACCCTAAACCCTATACCCCAAAGCCCTAAACCCTACTAAACAGGAAAAGCGTCGGCTGCAACATGGGTTCTTGACTAAATCGTGGCTGAGGCTGCCAAGGACTGAGCTTTTTTCCTTCAGAGGTCTAGGGGTTCGGGGTGCGAGGTTCCGGGTTTAGGGTTTAGGGTTTAGGGTTTAGGGTTCAGGGTTTAGGGTTCAGGGTCTTAGATTTTGAAGTTGAGAGTTTTTTCGGGATTAGGGGCAAGTCCTCCAGATGATCCGCGATACGCTTCTTTCATGTCAAAGCATCCTAAACCCCAAACAGGAACCGACTTACGAGGTCTCATCTCTAGGGCTCTAGGGCCTTTTTAAGTACCAGAAACCATAATGTAGGGGCCTTAATAATTAGTATACTAAACCCCAAACCCTTGGGCCCTCGATCCCGCTTCAGGTGTGGAAAGCCTCGCACCAATCCCTGGAGCCAAATTCAACCATAAAACCACAGCCCTAAACATAGTTAAAGCCTTAAACCCTTAACCCGAAAGCCCTAAGATGAAAGCCCAAAGCCCTCAACCCTAAAACCCCGGAACCAAAGTAACCCTAAAGCCCCAAAACCTAAAGCCGTAAACCATCCAAGAGCCGAACTCAAACCCGAAAGCCTTAACCTAATATGGAAGCCTGAATAACTACCAACAACATTATTTCGGGCTTCTCATTACAACTATTTTGTGACACCAAGATCCTGTTGCATTTACGGAGGCCGCTGTTTGAAACCTCAAAACCCTAAACCCTAAGGCTCAAAATCACCCGAACGCCTGATGTTGCCTGGTCTCTGAGCCCAAACATCCTCAGAATCTGACTCAGGTAAACCCTAAACTTCAAGCCTTCATTCCCCAACCTTTATTTAAAAAAACACAAACAAAACCTCGTAAAACCTGGTCAAAGCCTATATGCCAGATAAACAGTCTAAAGCCGTCAAAAACCGCCCAGAAAAGCCATATGAGCCCATATTACAAAATCCCTGTAACCCCAAGAAAAACTGCATAAAACCATGTAAACTGTAAACCCCTTTCATTTCCCATGAAACCCGATAAAGCGTTACAAAACTCGATTAAACCATTTATATTCGTTTTAAAAAACCTGTAAAGGAACCCCAAACCCTAAACCCTGTCAAACTCTCTGAATACCTTTTTGAGCCTATCATTGAAACCCGTTAAAGGGCTGCGCCTTCATCTCCTTCAGCTTCTTTCCCCAGTCCGATTCTTGGAACCACCTGGGCATCACGGATCGAGCGGGGGGCCGTGGTCGGATTTCTTGATAGGGCTTGGGTTAAGGGTTCAAGGTGAGGGTTTAGGGTTTAGGGTTTTCGGGTTTGGGGTTTAGGGCTTGGGGTTTGGGGTTTAGTTCGGGTTTGGGATTGGTGTTTAAGGCGAACGGATTAGGCTTAGGGTCTTTTTCCTCTACATCTAGCAAACATTCCGAATCAGATACGGAGGCTTAAACAGTTAGACTCCTGCCTGTGGAAGTTTTACCATATTTGGGTAGCTATGCTGTACACTAGCGAACCCTTACTCAAATTACTCGGGCCTCGAAACTGCACACTTAGTATTTCTTGAGCAGGCCTACCTCCTGACTTGATCGCTGCTGTTCTGTTGTGCTTGCATCTCTTCGATGAGCCCCTTCTTGAGTGCCTCCACTTCACCATCTTCGGCCTCGAGCTGTCTCTCTAGGCCTAGGCTCAGAATCTCTTTGATGTGCCTTGCCTTCGGGCATCGACTCGATCCAAACTGCCGTCGAGAACTTTGACGTCGGGTCCTCTTTCTGGCACAGGTCCCCATAGCGTCCTGGAACCGGAACTGGAGCCACTTCTTCGACTTCGGGTCTGCAAACGGTTTTCCGGTGTATCAATCCTGCACCTTCCTGGGGTTTCGAGGCTTTGGTTTTTCAGTTCAGGGTTTGGGCCGAGGGTTGAGGGTTTAGGGTTTACGGTTGAGGGTTTAGTTAGGGTTTGGGTTGAGGGTGTGTTTTGGGGTTTGGGGTTTCGCTCTCAGGTTTATGCGCACCGCACTTGGAAGTTACAAACCAAGAGCTTTTTGTTAACTGAACGCAGAAGGGACGGATGGTGGCAATGCGCGGGGATAAATAATTAGCGGAGGGCTTTGGAGTATATGAGAGTATGTTTATAAGGGCTATGATAAGGGAAGGCTAGCAAGAGCTATTAGGGCCCCGATATTACCCTAGAATGTGTGATATGGGGTTAATCCACGTGCATGCTGGAAATGCAGCATGTCCAGGTATACAATCCTACACACGACGCAATCATATTTCTATGTTATGCTACACTATCCTATGCTGCCCTATACCGGGGTTTCAATCTGGATCCACTATGACTATAGCCGAAAAATCCGAAACTTTAAAAAACCCATGTTGAACAAGAAACTGCAACCTAAAACCCCAAACCTGTGAACCCACAACCCCAACATCTCCGAAACATCCTGCAAGCCCTACGCTCTCAATACATTTTTCAGCCACCTAGAAAGTAGACAACCCTTGTGGAAGCCTTATGGGACTCTGTAGTAGTATAGACCCTTCAAAATCATGAAGCCTCCTTGATTAATAACATAAACCCTACCCTGCCCTCAACTTTGAACCCTAAAACGAACAAAATTGGCCATGCCAGGGTGTTAGGTCGCTGGCCGGCCGCCGATGGCCGCCTTTATGCGTTCGTCGAAGTCCTTCTGCAAGCGGGCTTAGGCCCTCGGGTGTTTCTGGGGGGGTAGGTGCTTGGGATTTAGGGTTTTTGGCTGGTTTACTATGCTCTCTGGATTATAACTTTTCAGTGGTTTTGGCTTTGGATGAAGCTCAAGAGTTCAGGGTGTATTGAGGGTTTGTTCTTCAAGGTACTTAGAGCTCTAGGCTTTGATTTGAGGACGGGGTCCAAGGTAACCGTTTCAAGGCTTCGGGGAACAGGCTTCTTGGGTCTAGGATGTTTCGGACCTCCAGATGCTGGCAGCTACTGTCTGGGCTTGAGGTTAAGGGCTCAAGGTTAGGTCTTAAGGGCTTTAGGGTTTAGGGGTTTGGGGTTTAGGGCCAAGGGCTGAGGCTTCGAGTAAGGATTTCGAGTTTTCAATGCTCGCAGCCGGGCTTCGGTGTAGGCTCAAGGACGACTTCTCAGAACTTTCGGATCTCGGCCGGCATTCAACCCTGAAACTAAGGCCTAAACCCTAAACCCCTAAACCCCAAACGCTGAAACCTGAACACAGCTCAAAACTCCCTCCACCTTCGAACTCCGTGCAGTTGGCCGCTAATATGCCCTAAAGGCCCTACACGAACCTTGATCAGCTAAAGCCGACATCCTAAAGCCTAAGCCCTAAAACCCCAAAACCCTTAACCGCCCTGAACGGTAAACCCGAACCCTACACCCTAAAACCCTACACCTGAACCACCTTAAAACCTAAGCTGTAAATCCTAAATAAAGGAGCCTTGTCAACAATAGTAAGCCCCTACAGTACAGAACCCTATAGTTGTAATAACAACCCTTTGATGGAACAGGGCGTCAAGGCAAAGTGGGCCAACTACTACTGAACCGTTTCAGCAACCCGTATGAAACCCCTGCAGAACCCTCCATACGGATCCCTTAACCTAAACCTCTAAACCCTAAACCCCTAAACCCTAAGCCCTAAGCCCTTAACCCAAAACCCTAAACGCCTAAACCCGAAATTAAAAACCACAAAATCAGTCTGGCTCCTCACTCTCCGGGTCCGGCTGAAGCCGTAACGTCGGAGACGACTCCGCACCTAACGGCCGTTGGGGCTGAGGTTTCAGGGTTTAGGGCTTAGGCTGGGGGTTCAGGGTTCAGTGTTTTGGGCCGAGGGTTCATGCTTCAGGATTTAAGGCTGAGCCCAAAGAGCCCAGAGAGCCCCTTAATTAAGGAATATAGCTTTAATTATACATATGAAGCCCTATATAATTTAAGCCATACTCCTTAATTCCCTTATAGAACCCCTATAGATCCCTTTAAGGAGCCCTTTAAGGAACCCCTAAGTATTCCTTAATTAAGGGGTCTTGGGCTCTCTGGGACGGTGTAGGGCTGAGGGTTTGAGGGTTCAGGGTTTAGGCTTTAGGCGAGGGGTTCAGGGTTGAAGTCTGAGGCTTCAGGGTTTAGGGCGTGGGGCTGAGGCTTCCGAGTTTACGGTTCCGGGTGTGGGACTGAGGGTCTGAGGATTCAGGGTTTAGGGTTTAGGGTGTGTGTCAGTGCCGCGTCCCGACCCCGCGCCAGTCGGGCCGCTCCAGTGCAGCGAATCCCACCCCAACCACCCGCAGTAATTTTTATCACGGGTTTAGANAGGGTTTAGGGTTTAGGGTGTGTGTCAGTGCCGCGTCCCGACCCCGCGCCAGTCGGGCCGCTCCAGTGCAGCGAATCCCACCCCAACCACCCGCAGTAATTTTTATCACGGGTTTAGAATATTTTCAGTTTGCTGCACCAGTCACAAGTGCGAGGTGCAGTAATCTGAGCATGCCGTGATTGTCGGGGTAGGAGCGAAGCTCCCACTTGCAGAGAAACTTGTAGAGGTCGACACGGCTGATGTACTGAGAAGATCTGTCCCCCGCATCGCCTTTACCGTTCCCACGGCTACTGCCACGACCGCTGCGTCTTCGACCCATGGCAGCGAAAGATAGCCAAAAAGGCTCGAGCCAAGTGCACTCGGCACAGAGCAAGGGTCAATATGTCCGATCACTTACCATGCCAGCGAGCACGCGACAGAGCAAAGACANGCGAAAGATAGCCAAAAAGGCTCGAGCCAAGTGCACTCGGCACAGAGCAAGGGTCAATATGTCCGATCACTTACCATGCCAGCGAGCACGCGACAGAGCAAAGACATGACAACACTTTTGGCAACCGGGTAGCTATCTAGCAGCCCTTAAATACATGAAGAGAAGACAGACATGCGCCACAATAAGGAAGACGAAGAGATAGACAGATAGATAGATGGATAGATAGATAGATAGTGATAATATGGATAGATATAGACATAGCTGTGTACCGCATGATTGAACTGCTGCGGGGAAGTGGGCCTGCGCAATCTGATTTAGAAATGCGTGTGTACTGTGCCTTTGGGCTGCTGTGGGAGCTTCGTGGGCCTGCACAATAGGATGGTAGTCCCATGGCTTCACGAAGCGACGAAGCTTATCCTGCGCAGGGCTGGACTTCCTCACAGAGAAGACGCCTAGGTGGCTCACGCGACAGTCTCTTTCCTGCATGTGCCGCCGTCCCTGCCAGACTTGTTCCGCCAAGGCCTTACGGGACTTTCAGTAGCACCCTTCACAGGAAAGGACGACGAAGGGCGCTTACGGGACGCGCCTCCTTATACGGGACTCTGAATTAGGGGACGAAGGTGCTTTTACGGGACGAGCCTCCTTACGGGGCTCTGAATTACGGGACGAGCTTCCTATATCTACGGGACTCTGAATTACGGGACGGAGACGCTTACGGGACGAGCCTCCTTACAGGACTTTTCAATTACAGGACCCTTCACAGGGAAGGACGACAAAGGGAGCTTACAGGACGCCGGGGCGAAGGCGCTTACGGGACGAGCCCCCTTGTACGGGACTCTGAATTACGGGACGAGCTCTGAATTTCGGGACAGAGGCTTACGGGCCGAGCCTCCTGACGGGACGAGCCTCCTTGCGGGACCTTACGGTACCCTCCCTCACAGGACGGAGGCGGTTCGTGGGGACGAGCCTCATTACAGGACCCTTCACAGGGAAGGACGACGAAGGGGGACGAAGGCGCTTACGGGACGAGCCCCCTTACGGCTTCCTTATACGGGACTTTGAATTACGGGACGGAGGCGCTTACGGGACGAGCCTTCTTACGGGACTCCCAATTACGGGACTAGCCTCCTTAATACGGTACTCTCCCTTAATGGATGGAGGCGCTTACNACTTTGAATTACGGGACGGAGGCGCTTACGGGACGAGCCTTCTTACGGGACTCCCAATTACGGGACTAGCCTCCTTAATACGGTACTCTCCCTTAATGGATGGAGGCGCTTACGGGACGCGCTTCCTTATACGGACTTTCAATTACAGGACCCTTCACAGGGAAGGACGATAAAGGGGGCTCACGGGGCGCCGGGGGGACGAAGGCGCTTGCGGGGCGAGCTCCCCTTTTACGGGACTCTGATTTACGGGCCACGGGACGAGCTTCCTTGCGGGTCTCTGAGTTACGGGACGGAGGCTTATAGACGACGACAAAGGGAGCTTACAGGACGCCGGGGCGAAGGCGCTTACGNCGGGACTCTGATTTACGGGCCACGGGACGAGCTTCCTTGCGGGTCTCTGAGTTACGGGACGGAGGCTTATAGACGACGACAAAGGGAGCTTACAGGACGCCGGGGCGAAGGCGCTTACGGGACGAGCCCCCTTTTACGGGGCTCTGAATTACGGGACGAGCTTTAGCCGTAGCCTCCTTTATACGGTACTCTCCCTTACGGGATGGAGGCGCTTACGGGACGAGCTTCCTTACGGACTTACAGGACCCTTCACAGCAAAGGACGGCAAAGGGGGCTTACGGGGCGCCGGGACGAAGGCGCTTGCGGGACGAGCCCCCTGTTGCGGGACTCTGATTTACGGGCCACGGGACGAGCTTCCTTGCGGGTCTCTGAGTTACGGGACGGAGGCTTATAGACGACGACAAAGGGAGCTTACAGGACGCCGGGGCGAAGGCGCTTACGNAAAGAGGCTCGTCCCGTAAGCGCCTCCGGCCCGTAAGGACGCTCGTCCCGTAAGCCGTAAGCGCCTCCGGCCCGTGAGGGACTCGTCCCGTTAGTGTGAGGAGGCTCGTCCGTGAGTGCCTCCGCGCAAGGAGGCTTGTCCCGGAAGCGCCTCCGTCCGTAAGGAGGCTCGTCCCGTAAGCGCCTCCGGCCCGTGTAAGGAGGCTCGTCCCGTAAGCGCTTCCCGTAATCAGCGCTCCGTCCCGTAAGGAGGCTCGTCCGGGCTCGGCCCGTAAAGAAGCGCCTCCGTTCGTAAGGAGGCTCGTCTGTGAGTGCCTCCGCGCAAAGAGGCTCGTCCCGTAAGCGCCTCCGTCCGTAAGGAGGCTCGTCCCGCGTAAGCGCCTCCGGCCCGTAAGGAGGCTGGTCCCGTAAGCGCCTCCCGTAATCATCGCTTAGGCCGGTAAGGAGGCTCGTCCCAGCGCCTCCGTCCCGTAAGGAGGCTCGTCCCGTAAGCGTCTCCGGCCCGTAATAAGGCTCGTCCCGGAGACTTCCCGTAAGCGGTTGCGGCCCGTAAAGAAGCGCCTCCGTTCGTAAGGACCGTAAGGGCCCTTATAACCCCCCCCAGCAAAGGCCCCCGAAGACCGCCGCGGGGCCCGCCGGGGTAGCGCGCTAGGGGTTAACGGTAACTCCATTATTATATACTGTGCCCCATGGCTAGCAGTGCCAAATCAGGTATGGCAGACTCGATCTGCTTGGCAAAGCAAGCAGATCTCGAAGCGGTAGCGTTCAGTGGTACCGGCCGCCGCCTGGCGNTTATATACTGTGCCCCATGGCTAGCAGTGCCAAATCAGGTATGGCAGACTCGATCTGCTTGGCAAAGCAAGCAGATCTCGAAGCGGTAGCGTTCAGTGGTACCGGCCGCCGCCTGGCGCAGGCGGCCTATGGTTTAGGGCTTAGGGCTTAGGGTTTAAGGCTTAGTGTTTAGGCTTAGGGTTTAGGGTTTAGGGTTTAGGGCTTAGGGTTTAGGGTTTAGGGCTTAGGGTTTAGGGTTTAGGGTTTAGGGTTTAGGGTTTGGGGTTGTTTAGGGTTCAAGGCTTGGTGAAGGTGTAATGCGTTTATACAGTAAACCCCAAAAAGTTGCAAACCGGATTAAGGACAAATCGTGCTGGGATTCCCTATGCTTTACTCTTAGGGATTGAGGCTATTAGGTTTCCAACTTTTTGGCTTCTACTGTATAGAGTTTCGGGGTTCAGGGCTTCAGGGTTAGGCTGAGGGTTGTAGGGTTTGGGGCTTAGGGGTAGAAAACCAAAATCCGCACCAAAACCAACGATTGGACGCACCAAGCCAACCAACCTGCGCGCCAAAACCAGCAACACCTCACCAAACCGACTTTGGAGTAGCACCAAAACCCGCGGCAGCACGCACCAACCAGGCCGGCAACTTCACCAAACAGGCCGGCTGCACGCACTAAGAGCAACGCAGCCCGCACCAAAACCCCGGCGCACCAGGAACCTACCCCAATCTACGGAACCGCAGCCAATCTAACCAAATCTAGCCACCAATCTAGCCGCAACCTGCCCCCGGAGCTGTCCACACTACACAACATCACCTGACATGAGCCAACCTGTTTGCAACCTACTCCCGCCGGTCAACCTCTTCTCCCGTAAGCAAGCCTCTCTACCCCATAACTTCGATCCGTCAACCGGAAACCTATTAAGCCTAACGCTGTGGCAAAGTTCATCAGGCTTCCCGACTTATCGCAACCTCCAGGTTTGGCTGGGTTGGGGAAGCTTAGGTTAGCTTGGGTAGGGTAGCTTAGGTTAGGTTGGGTCAAGTTAGGTTAGGCTTCCCACCTTATCGTACCCCTTATCGTCACCTCCACAGAAGGTAAAGCTAAAGCACCGCGAGCCAACCTAAGCTACCCCTAAAGTAAGCTAACCTGAACCAACTTTGGCTAAGCCCTCGCAGGCGGGCTTCAGAACTTTTTTCCTGTCGTATCGTAAAGCTCGTGCGCGGACTTCCACTTCCACCTGACCTCCGAGCTGGTTCCGAGCTGCAGCTGTTGTGTAAAGTTGAGGGTTTGAAAAACCCTAGAACTGACCTTCGACCAAACAGTGCGGTGTTCAGGATTTTCGCTCGTATAAGATGCCAGGCACCCATGCAGCTCCGACAGCCGCGGCAGGCCACAAAGTCACGAACCATTTGGCCACCTTCAGAGAACCAAGCATGACCTATCTATCGGCCCGCCGAGTGTGGAGAACCCACAACTCAGGCAGACCTGTAGAGTAGGACCGTTCGAACCCAACCTCACCTGATTAAACACTAAAGTCGATGGCCTCCTGGACTCAAGCTCTTACCTGCGCGTGCCAAACTACGCAGAAAAAAGAAATCCGGCTTTGNCTAAAGTCGATGGCCTCCTGGACTCAAGCTCTTACCTGCGCGTGCCAAACTACGCAGAAAAAAGAAATCCGGCTTTGAACCAACTTTGGCTGACCTCTCCGTGGTTAGGCTAGGCTACTGGGTGAGTTATGTCATTCCATGCCAGAGATATTAGGTAAGCAAAGATTAGCTTAGAGGTTAGGATAGGTTAGATTAGGTTGGGTTGGGTTAGGTTAGGGTAGGTTAGGTTAGCTTAGCTTGGGCTGGGTTGGATTAGGTTGGCTTATTTTATTTAGCTTAGGTTAGGTTAGGTTAGGTTAGGTTAGGTTGCCGTCTCGGAAGGCTCTTGCGCGGACTTCCACTTCCACCGCACGTCCGAGCTGCAGCTGTTGTTTAACGTGAAGGGTTAGNTTTAGCTTAGGTTAGGTTAGGTTAGGTTAGGTTAGGTTGCCGTCTCGGAAGGCTCTTGCGCGGACTTCCACTTCCACCGCACGTCCGAGCTGCAGCTGTTGTTTAACGTGAAGGGTTAGCCCTGGAACTGGACCTAGAACTAACCTTCGGGCGAACAATGCGGGGTTCGGGGGCTTCACTCGCATCAGATGCCATGCAGCTCCCGAGGTCGCGGCAGGCCACAAAGTCATGAGCCATTTGGNTGGAACTGGACCTAGAACTAACCTTCGGGCGAACAATGCGGGGTTCGGGGGCTTCACTCGCATCAGATGCCATGCAGCTCCCGAGGTCGCGGCAGGCCACAAAGTCATGAGCCATTTGGCCACCGTAACAGAAACAGACGGTTATGTTCTTATTGGAAAACCCAACCATGACCTATCTATCGGCGGCCCGGCGAGTGTGGAGAACCCACAACTCAGGCAGACCAGTAGAGTAGGACCGTTCGAACCCAACCTCACCTGATTAAACACTAAAGTCGATGGCCTCCTGGACTCAAGCTCTTACCTGCGCGTGCCAAACTACGCAGAAAAAAGAAATCCGGCTTTGNCTAAAGTCGATGGCCTCCTGGACTCAAGCTCTTACCTGCGCGTGCCAAACTACGCAGAAAAAAGAAATCCGGCTTTGAACCAACTTTGGCTGACCTCTCCGTGGTTAGGCTAGGCTACTAGGTGAGTTATGTCATTCCATGCCAGAGATATTGGGTCAGTAAAGATTAGCTTAGAGGTCAGGACAGGTTAGATTAGGTTGGGTTGGGTTAGGTTAGGGTAGGTTAGGTTAGCTTAGCTTGGGCTGGGTTGGGTTAGGTTGGCTTATTTTAGCTTAGGTTAGGTTAGGTTAGGTTAGGTTAGGTTGCCGTCTCGGAAGGCTCTTGCGCGGACTTCCACTTCCACCGCACGTCCGAGCTGCAGCTGTTGTTTAACGTGAAGGGTTAG
>BGNK01002173.1:0-21686 GCA_003297005.1 Symbiodinium sp. clade A Y106 | reverse complement strand
CCCCCCCAACCCCTAATATATAAACTTATTTCCGGGAGTTTGGTTTTTGTATTAGTGGGAGTTTCGGCGCATCCATTCGTCAGTAGAGAAACCCAACAACCCCCCCTAATATTAAAGCTTGATTACCTTGGCCCCTAGCTGCTTGCTATCCTAGCCCTACACCTTTTAAACCCCAACTAAACCCTAGCCTATCTGTAGCCTCTATAACTACTTATTTAAAGCCCTAAAGCCCGAAGCTTAAACCCCAAAACCTTGAGCCCTAAGCCCTAAAGCCTAAGCCCCAAAGCCCCAATTCCTAAAGCTTTAGCCCTGAGCCCTAAACCCTTAAACCCTAAAGTAAGTACTGCTGTAGTCTTTGGCTCTATTAAAACAAATACAATCCCAGCTATTAAAACAAATACAATCCTAGCTCCCCCCCTAATGCTTTTAATTAACTTTCAATTGCGGGTCGGGAGGTTTTAATATTAGGGGGTGCTTTAATATTACGGCGAAGTAGTTAAAACAGGACCGTCCGAACCTAACCTCACCTGTTAAATACTAAAGTCGATGGCCTCCAGGAGTCAAGCTCTTACGAGCGCGTGCCAAACTTCTCAGAGAATGGAAATCCGGCTTTGAACCCACTTTGGCTGACACCTACGTGGCTAGGCTAGGCCAGGTAAAGCCCCAAGCCCTAAAGCTTTAGCCCTGAGCCCAAAACCCTTAAACCCTAAAGTAAGTACTGCTGTAGTCTTTGGCTCTATTAAAACAAATACAATCCCAGCTATTAAAACAAATACAATCCTAGCTCCCCCCTAATGTTTTTAATTAACTTTCAATTGCGGGTCGGGTGGTTTTAATATTAGGGGGTGCTTTCATATTACGGCGAAGTAGTTGAAGCAGGACCGTCCGAACCTAACCCCACCTGTTAAATACTAAAGTCGATGGCCTCCAGGACTCAAGCTCTTACGAGCGCGTGCCAAACTTCTGAGAATGGGAATCCGGCTTTGAACCCACTTTGGCTGACACCTACGTGGCTAGGCTAGGCCAGGTGAGTTATGTCAGTCCAGACCAGGCGAGGCGATGTTAGAGCTTAGGGTAGGATTAGGTTAGGTTGAGTTGGGTTAGGTTAGGCAAGGTTAGGTTAGGTCAGCCTGGATTGGGCTGGGTCAGGTTAGCTTGGGTTATTTTAGCTTAAGTTAGCTTAGGTTAGGTTAGGTTAGGTCGCCGTCTCGGAAGGCTCTTGCGCGGACTTCCACTTCCACCGCACGTCCGAGCTGCAGCTGTTGTTTAACGTGCAAGGTTAGCCCTAGAACTGACCTTCGGGCGAACAATGCGGGGTTCGGGGGTTTCGCTCGCACCAGATGCCATGCAGCTCCAACTGCCGCGGCAAGCCACGAAGTCATGAACCATGGGGCCACCGTAACAGAAACAACTGGTTATTATCGGAAAAACCAACCATGACCTAACTATCGGCCCGCCGAGTGTGGAGAACCCACAACTCAGGCAGACCAGTAAAGGACCGTCCCAGCCGAACCTCACCTGATTCAACACTAAAGTCGATGGCCTCCAGGACTCAAGCTCTTACGAACACGTGCCAAACCTCTCAGAAAGCGCTGCCGCGCCTGAAGGATTCCATACGTTCTTTCAGGCTTAGGGGTTTAGGGTTTCGTCATTTAAGGTTGCAAACATCGGATGTATGTGAGGTTATAGGTTCGGTTAGGTCAGGGGTCAGGTTGGGCGTGGGTAAGGGCCGGACCTGAAAGAATCGATACGTTCTTTCGGGACTGGGATTCGAGTGTTAAGTGATGCAGGTGAGGTTAGGTTCCTTTAGGTCAGGTTAAGTGTGGGTAAGGTCAGGTTCCTGTTGCCGTCCTTTCTTCCCGGTCTGGTGAAACTGTACAACGATCATACCGCAAATTCGTCAGGTCAGGCTAGGTTGGGTCAAGTTAGGTTAGACTAGGTCAGGTCAGGTCAGCTGGAATTAGCTTAGGTCGAGGTCAGGCCAGCCGAGGGTAGGCAAGTTTAGGTTAGGTAGGTTGCATTAGGCTAGGTTAGGTTTCCCAACGTATCGTAACCTCCGCAGAAGCTAAAGCACACCGACCTAACCCAAGCCGAGCTGACCCGGGCCAACTTTGGCTAGCCCGTCACTGGCACGTACCCCGACCCAATCTATCTTCACCCGTCCTAACCTGAGAACTTCAACCACGAGCCAACCTGACCTGAGAAGTGAGCACAGCTCCTCTTCAGAGCTCTTTTCCTGTCGTCTCGGAAAGCCCTTGCGTAGACTTCCACTTCCATGGCACATCCGAGCTGCAGCTGTTGTTTAACATTGAGGGCGTAAGACGCTGCAAGTGACATTCGGGTAAGTAAACAAAGCGGGGTTCAGGGTTTTGCTCGCATCAAATGACATGCAGCTCCGACTGCCGCGGCAGACCACAAAGTCAGACATCATTTGGCCACAGGAACAGAACCAAAAGGGTTATTGTGGGGGAAAACCCACCATGACCTAACCGGACCTAACCATCGGCCCGCCGAGTGTCCAGAACCCACACCTCAGGCAGGCCAGTAAAGTAGGACAGTGCTAACCTGACCTCACCTGCTTAAACACGAAAGTCTATGGCCAGGACTCGAGTTTCACGAGCGCACCAGGGTTCGGGAGTCCGAATCTGGACTGCATGAACTGCGACATTGCCGCCAAGCCCAACTGCCCCCGAACCCGGAGGTCGTGCTCATCCCGCTCCAGAGCATCTTGTGCCACTTGCAGTCGGATCAGAGCCCTGCTGCCATATCTGTCGAGAACCGCAAACCGAGGCATTGGGTGAACTCAGTCTGGTGGTCTGTCCCGATCAATCTTTCAGCTACGCTCCGAGCTTTCTGCCTTCCCGATCGTGGCCTTGGGCGTGTGGGGACTTCCTTCCGCTGCCGCGGCCTTCGACTTCTTCCACAACGAGAGAAGCTGCCGGCAGAGCATTCTCAGCGGCAGTTGGGTTTCCCGAGCCTGGGATAGAGCCTGTACCATATGCAAAAAATCGCGCTTGCGCGCCTCCTCCAGTGTCACTTCGAGTCGCAAGAGGTCCGTCAACGCCTCCATGTGTGCCGAGAAGGAGTGGGAAGCGAGTCTTCTGCCAGCACGCTCAAGAGCCAGCGACCTCTGCTGACCCGGCTGCATCTGCGAGCTGGACGCAGCTGCAACATCTGCGGCATCGTCCAGTGCTGCTGCATGTGACGGCGAGATGAAAACTTCGGATAGTTTTCTCTTTCTGGAATCTTTGGTAGCTCGCCTGCGCTCAGCGCGCTTCTGCGTTTCGCGAACAAGCTGCTGCAGAGTTGACCATGCCGATCGCCGTGGCAGTGTCTTTAGCACGGGGCCGTTGGGGAGCAGCCTGGTTCGCAGCGAGATGTCGGCGAGACGGATCAACGGATCCTTCGCCATCCATCGCACGAGAAGCACATGTGCGCACTGGCCCAGTTCGCAAAAGGTGCTGCCTCAGGAAGGTTGCCCAACCCAACCTGTAACCTAACCCAACCTAATCTAGTCTGACCCACCAGCCTCCCCCAACGTAGGCTTTTGTAACCTTACCTAACCTGAGGTACCCCAAGCTGAATCAACCTACCTAGCCTAACCTGACCCAACCTAACCCAACCTAAGCTATCTGAACCTAGCCGAACCCAAACGAAAGCCCGGCGAAAGTCACTGCACCGACCCCAACCTAACCTATCCTAATCTAACCTAACCTAGCCTAACTAGGAGCCCAACGTCCTGCTTATGGCTGGAGCAAGCAAAGCGCATGTGCAGATGACATTACGTCCGTGCCATGGTCGGGTGAGTACCATCACCAAGGCAAGCTCAGACAGGAGCATGTGCAGCCGTGGAATGGAAATGGATTCCATTTGCTCCTGCAGAAGTCTAAATGCAGCAGCACGCTCCTTGCCTAGACCCTGATGTTACCGCATCTAGTGCCCCACCACACAACAAGAAAGGTTTCCTCCGACAACCCCGACGCAGAGCTCGTGGTTTTGAACAGGTTCAATGACCGTGCAGACTGGGCCAAAGCATCTGGAGTAGCGGCTCGAATCAAAGCCAAAAGCTTATCGTGGGCTTCTTCATCGACCACCAAGTCTGCTCTCATGACCGGCATGCAGTAGGTTCTCCTCACCTGCAGTGACAGCAGACATGTCATCACATCTACAGAAACCCCCGTCCCCGCTAACCCAAGCAGACGCACACGGGAGACCGGTTGCCTGCCACTCTCGGAGCCTGCCCGCGGTGTAGTCTGCACAGTGGAAATTGTCTGGCAAGCTCTCGACGTACTTCCACACGGGAGGAAAACATCGCTGACGACCTTGTTCAAGCAAAGACAGGTTTGCACAAAACGCTATAACCTGCGTTTTCCCCCTTATTTCTTATTTCGTTTTTTGTTCTACTGCAGTGTCCTCCTCGTCCACGCCCGGCTGCACTACATCCGAAGTCAAGAAGCCCAAGCATGGCGGTCTTGGATCCTCGACCGTGAAAGTACAGGTGGACTCATCCTCGGAAACATGCTTGTGTTTCATAGCCAATCCGCGAATGACTCCCTGGATGCGTGGAGTGATTTCTTCCATGCCCCAAAGATGATAAGCGGCTGGGAGACCATCCTTGATGGTTCGGTTCATTCCTGATGCAGCAGAGGGTTAGCGTAGAGTGGGGTAGACTGCATCAGGTTGGGTCAAGTTAGGTTCGGTTAGATGAGGCTGCCGCAGATTAAGTAGGTTTGGGCTAGGTTAGGTCAGGTTCCGCAGGTTAGGTCAGGCTTGGAGCATGCGTTCCAGGTGAGGTAGAGGTTGCCATGTTAGATTGGGTCAAGCTAGTTTGGGGTAGGTTATATAGGTCAGGGTAGCTTCTGATGGGTTTGGTTGGATAGGGTTCGGCTAGATTCGGCGTAAGTTTACTTACGTAGGTTAGGTTGGGTGAGGTTAGCTTAGGTAACCCGACCTGATCTGACCTGACGACCTGCCCTGAATTTGGGATCAAGCACATCAGGCGAGGTATGCACTGCACAGGCAACCGTCAACGGAGAAAATGTTGAGAGACAAGCCATGGCTCTCTCCAAGCTCTGGGCGACGGTGCCCGTGTTATGGCCGGGCACTGCCGCCTCCAGACCTCCCCCAAGCTGCACACCACTGGTCATTCGCCAAGAGCAAAACTTCGGACTGCACATAGGCCACGAATGCATATGACTCCGTCGCAGCCAGTTCGCACAGAACACTCTGCCAGGCGGCGTGGAACAGGGTCCACGTTGGCAGGCTGTAGCTCCCGTGCACCTGGAGGCGCAAAGTGCGGTGAGGTTATTTTGTAGGAACAATGAGGGACAGAACAAAAAGATCAGATTGGAGCAGGTTGCAGCTAGGCTTCGTTAGAATGGGTCAGGTCAAGCCAAGTCCGACCAGGCCAGGTTGGGGTAGGATGAGGTTGGGTCGGGCTGGATTCAGGATCGCGGTAGGTCAGCTCGAGGGAGGTCAGCTTACAGGTGAAGGGAAAGTTGGTGCAGCTTAAGTCGGGTTGGCTGAGGTTAGGTGGGCTCATGCCGGGCCAGCGCACCTGTGCTGCCATCCGCAGGGCATTGCTTCTGTGGCCGCACGTTGCCAGCTTGACGTCGCGGATCGCACGCAACACATGGCGAAGGTCCAGCTGATGACGCAAAGTAGGCAAAACCTTGCTGGCCGCCAGCTTGCCCGCATCGGTCCCGTCCATGCAGACGAACTTGATGTGATTGAGTAGATCGATATCATGCCGCGGCATCAAATGAACGAAGCTGCTCATAGGCGAGGCTATGCTCACCGTGTTCTCCTTAGGTACCCAGCACAAGGCAGCGAGGATCACCTCAGTTTGCTGCAAGGAGCCTCCCTGCCCTGACGCATGCCTTTGTGTCAAAGCAAAGAGGCCTAGGCCCCAGCCGGACGCGGATATTTTGTAGGTGTAATCTGTCACGAGGACAGTGCCTGCGCCCTGCATCTGGTTGTTGAGTAATTTCTTGACATTCTGCAGCATGAAGCTGGACGTCATGAGACAAGATCCCTCTGGAACATTCTGACGCGTGCCGTCCTGGAGCTGCAAGCAGCTCAGCGGACTTTCGGGCCCCACCAATTGCAAGGGTGTGAACTGAAACTCATACAGTGCCAAGCTGCCCTGCTCGCTGCACGTGGCTTGCTCCTACGCACACGCATGATTGCGGCGACACCACCCACAGGTTAGATTGGGGTAGGTTGCAGGCAGGTTTTGTTTTAACGGGTGTATAGGGTTAGGTCAGACTAGGCCAGGTTGGGGCAGGATTGGGTTGGGTCAGGTCAGCTTAGGTTGTTCAGGTTATAGGTGAGGGCAAGCTGAGGGCAGGTCAGGTCGGGTTGTTAGAGGTCAGGTCAGCTTCGGATGGGGTAGATAGAGTCGCTGTGAGTTCAGTTTGCCACAGCTTAGATCAGGCCAGGTTCGGGTAGGTTGTGGGGCAGGTAACTGGGGAAACTGTGGGTCAGATCCTGGCCTTTCGAACCTAAAGCAACCTGAACTGACCCAACATACTCCAAACCGGTCCCGTCCTGAACATACTGCACCCACAACCCGGCCAGGTCGCCACAGGGCTTGCTGGATCGCGGCTGTTTTCGCAAGTGAGCCCGATGAGCTTTCTCTATGTCCTGAGAAACTGAGAGGAACGCTACTGGTTGTTCTTTTGTGATCTACTTGTGGATGTCTTAGGTTACGTTGGGGTAGTAGTAGTAGTAGTAGTAGTAGCAGTAGTAGCGAACCCGTACACGAAGCCTTCACAACAGCGAAGCGCCTCCACACTTTTGGACCAAACTCGACCCATGCCGACCCTCAGACTGAACGAACCCGGACCTGACCTTACCTGACTTTACCTGACCTAACCTGGCCTAACCTGACTTGACCAGGCCCTCAACCTGCTACTACTGAAGGGCGCCAGGGATCGGGGCTTCCGATACAGCCCGGATTTTCCAGCTGACTGGCTTCGTGTGCCGGCACCCAGGCAGGCTGAACCCAGATTCCATGCGGTGCCGAGCTAACAGAGTATGCTGACAACCAGAGAGCCGCGAGTTTGACGGAGTCCGGGCTTTGAATCACTTGGTCGGTTTTCTTGCCGAGCTTGACACTGCCCCAAGCAGCATAGACAAGCTCCCACTTGGCTGCCCAGATTAAATCGTCAGAAAAAGGCACGTACCGCACGTAGTGCTCTGACTTCCATTGTAGTGTATCTCCGTGAAGGTAGACGCCAAGATACTGAGCGAAATAACGTGAGCCCTCGAAGTCTTCGCTGCTGGGAAAAAGACAACCACGATACATGATGGAGTACAAAGCCTCCATTTTGCATCCGTGCCAGCCACGCTGCCACTGCGAGTCGTCGGGGTTCGGCAGCTCAGAAGTCAGAGGAAGCCATGCTACCCGGTACCAGCCGTTGATTTCTGGTTCAACCCTGCCCAGTCGACCCAAGAGGCTTTCAGAATGCGGACCAGGTCGCGAGCTGAGAAAATCCTGCAAGAACTTTGAAACGTCCATTTCACTTGCAGGACCTCGCGGCCAACTGCTGCCAACGCCGCTTGTCTGTCAAAACAAACTCTGACGGACAAGCGTTCCAGTCTGCAGGAGTACCCGCACAAGAAGAATCGAAGTCCATCGTCCTGGCAGGTGTCCGAGCTGCGCCAGCTGCAGGACCAGGAGAAGCACTCTCTGCGACCTCCGCCTCGTCTTCGCTCCCGGGCCTTTCAGCGTTCCTCTGCCGAGCAGCTTTGGACTTTGTCTTGCGCGGTTTCCGCGCCATGGCATTTGGCTACCTTAAGAGAATCCGTCGATTATTAATTGAAGAACCAAGAACTACCTGACTAAGATCCTGTTTCTTGCAATTATGAAACTCTCTAGCTGGCCCGCCGAGTGTGGAGAACCCACGACTCAGGCAGGCCAGGTACGCGGTTTCGGATTNTGAAGAACCAAGAACTACCTGACTAAGATCCTGTTTCTTGCAATTATGAAACTCTCTAGCTGGCCCGCCGAGTGTGGAGAACCCACGACTCAGGCAGGCCAGGTACGCGGTTTCGGATTAGGTTGGGTTACATCAAGCTAAGTTATTTTTTTATGATACATTAGATTAGGTTAGATAAGGTCAGGTTAGGTTAGGTGAGGCTAGGCTAGGTTAGGTTAGGATAGGTTAGTCTAGGTTATGTTAGGCCAGGTTGGATTAGGTCAGGTTAGGTCAGCTTATATGGGGCNAGGTTAGATAAGGTCAGGTTAGGTTAGGTGAGGCTAGGCTAGGTTAGGTTAGGATAGGTTAGTCTAGGTTATGTTAGGCCAGGTTGGATTAGGTCAGGTTAGGTCAGCTTATATGGGGCAGGTCAGGTCTGATTAGGTCAGATTAGTTTAGGTTGAGGTTAAGTCAGGTTAGGTTAGGTTAAGTTAAATTAGGTTGTTAGGCTAGGCAGTCCAATTATTTATGGTCGGCTGGGGCCTATGTGGGCTAGAAGACGCGCTGCGGGAGCTCAGGCTACAATGCAGTTTTAAAGTCGGTCTAGAGCCGAGAATGCGCGGGTGAGATTAAGTCAGCCTAGCTCAGGTCAGACAGGTTAGGCTAGATTAAAGTGAGATCGAAGGTGGGGCAGCAGGAGGGCCTGCTTGTAACTTGGTTGACTTGAAGGAGGTCCGGACAAGGTCAGTTGCAGTTATAAAGTGAGGTCAGGTTAGGTCATAACGGGTCAGGTCCAGACGTAAACCCTTAGCTCCAAACCCAAACCCTAAGCCCAAACCTGGGGGTACTTAGGGGCTGGCGTGTTTTTCGGGCATTCAAGGGTTTTGCTATAAATAAAAAACAACCCAAAGCAGAAGCTCAAACCTTAAAGTTTAAACTCGAACCCTGAATTAACACCCCGCTAACCTTCATGGGTTGAGGGTTTAGGCCTCAGGGCTTTGACTCACGTGTTCAAGGTCAAGACTGAGGTTTTACTGTCTAGTGTTTAAGGTTTAGGATGTAGGGTTTAGAGTCGAGGTCTCGGGGTTTCAGGCCTTTCAGGCTTAGGCCTGAGGAAACAGTTGTTGTTAAATGCAGGTTTATCTTGTTTTTGCATCTTGACCCGTCAACCCGAAATCCTCAACTTCCAAAACTTTGGGGGTTTGGGGTGTTTGGGGTGTTGCAGGGTTTTAGAGTGTTTTCCAGAGTTGTATAAGGTTCAGGGTTTCGCGCAATGTAGCGCAAACAGTCCGCAACCTGACCTAATTTAAACGGACACGGCCTAGTATAGATTAACGCAGCTTAGTTTAGCATAATCAAACCTAAGCTAACCCAACCCAACCTCAACCTAACCTTAATGTTCAGGGCACTCAAGGCTGAAAAAAGTCAATTATGGACCTGACCTAAATCGACCTCAAAGGATCCTCAGGCGGAACTAAAGTAAACTTGACCTGACCTAACCTGACGCAAACTGACCTAACCTAATATAAGCAAGCATGACCTAACCTGCTACTCGACGTGCATATGACATTGGCCATTTAAGGTCCCTAGTCCAAAAGCCTGAAACTCTACACCGAAAGACCTGAACCCTGAACCCCGGTCAGTGTGCCTCTTGCTTCGAATCATCGCCAAAGTGGTCCTTGTCCTGCCGTGTGACAAGTTTTTCTTTGACTCTGATCTGACCTGACCTAAACCGACCTGATCTGACGTAAGGTTTAAAACCACACGCGTGTTAGCTGTTCGGGGTCTTACGTGCTAAGGCGCGTCACTGCGCCTTGCTTTTGACTGGTGTCCTTTCTCCCTCCAGGTTGGCCCAGTGCATTTAGATAGGCCGGGAAACGTCATTTGTGGCAAAATACGCATTATTATACGCGATAACCCCAGTGATTTAAGGTCCCCAGTCCAAAAGCCTGAAACTCTACACCGACAGACCCCGGTCACCGTGCCTCTTGCTTCGAATCATCGCAAAACTGGTCCTTGTCCTTGTCCTTGTCCTGCCGTGTGACAAATTTTTCTTTTACTCTGATCCGATCTGGCCTACGCCGACCTGACAGAGGCCTTCCATCCTACCGAACCAACCCCGTACCCTAAGCTAACCTGGCCCGATCCAGAGGTTCCCTTGCGACAACCCGACCGAATCCAGTAACCCTAACTGAACCTAAACTGACCTAACCCCAAACCCGGCCCAACCGGACCTAGCC
Organism: Symbiodinium sp. clade A Y106; assembly: GCA_003297005.1. Classification (NCBI taxonomy): domain Eukaryota; class Dinophyceae; order Suessiales; family Symbiodiniaceae; genus Symbiodinium; species Symbiodinium sp. clade A. The sequence continues at coordinate 11,524 of BGNK01002173.1, read as the reverse complement.
TGACCCAAGACACGCCAAGTCACCCCCCAGCCCGCAGTAAGCTAACCGAACCTAAACTGATCCACAGCTTCCCGACCCAACCCGACATACCTGAAGCTCCCCTAACTTAACCTGAATTTTGCCTCACGCAACCCAATCTCATCCTGAACCTGACGCAACCTGAGCAAGCGTTCCCAACTTACTACCCTAACCTAACCTAACCTGACCCGAAGCTTCCCTTTCCCAACCTCACCTTTTACAGGACCGAATCGACCTACTTCAACCTATTTTGAACGAAGCTGACCCAACCGAGACACAAGGTTGACCTGACGCATCCTAACCTAAGCAGACCCAACCCCATCCTGACAAAATACGCATTGTTAGACGCGATAACCCCAGTGTGGACGGGAATTATCAATTACGCGGCGGTGCTCGCGAAACCCCGGGGACTGAACGGAATGAGAACGGAACGGACCGCGACCAAGNACGCGATAACCCCAGTGTGGACGGGAATTATCAATTACGCGGCGGTGCTCGCGAAACCCCGGGGACTGAACGGAATGAGAACGGAACGGACCGCGACCAAGCTTCTCCCAGAAACCACATGTGGTTTGCAGGCATGTAGGTCGCAAGGCGAACTGCGAACTGAAACCGCATGAATGATTTTTAGCAGGTCCGCAAAAATCATGGACATGGGTGATTGTGGGGATGCATGGGGAAAGGCAAGACAAGAATATTCTTGAGCTTGGGCAGGTCATGCGGCAGCTCGTCGCTGTTTTTGTCCGGGCCTTTCAGCGTTCCTCTGCCGAGCAGCTTTGGACTTTGTCTTGCGCGGTTTCCGTGCTATGGCATTTGGCTACCTTAAGAGAATTCGTCGATTATTAACTGAAGAACCAAGAACTACCTGACTAAGATCCTGTTTCTTGCAATTATGAAACTCTCTAGCTGGCCCGCCGAGTGTGGAGAACCCACGACTCAGGCAGGCCAGGTACGCGGTTTCGGATTNAGGTTAGATAAGGTCAGGTTAGGTTAGGTGAGGCTAGGCTAGGTTAGGTTAGGATAGGTTAGTCTAGGTTATGTTAGGCCAGGTTGGATTAGGTCAGGTTAGGTCAGCTTATATGGGGCTTAGGTCAGGTCTGATTAGGTCAGATTAGTTTAGGTTGAGGTTAAGTCAGGTTAGGTTAGGTTAAGTTAAATTAGGTTGTTAGGCTAGGCAGTCCAATTATTGATGGTCGGCTGGGGCCTATGTGGGCTAGAAGACGCGCTGCGGGAGCTCAGGCTACAATGCAGTTTTCGAAGTCGGTCTAGAGCCGAGAATGCGCGGGTGAGATGAAGTCAGCCTAGCTCAGGTCAGACAGGTTAGGCTAGATTAAAGTGAGATCGAAGGTGCGGCAGCAGGAGGGCCTGCTTGTAACTTGGTTGACTTGAAGGAGGTCCGGACAAGGTCAGTTGCAGTTATAAAGTGAGGTCAGGTTCGGTCATAACGGGTCAGGTCCAGACGTAAACCCTTAGCTCCAAACCCAAACCCCAAGCCCAAACCTGGGGGTACTTAGGGGCTGGCGTGTTTTTCGGGCATTCAAGGGTTTTGCTACAAATAAAAAAACAACCCAAAGCAGAAGCTCAAACCTTAAAGTTTAAACTCGAACCCTGTAACACCCCGCTAACCCATTTTCTTTCATGGGTTGAGGGTTTAGGCCTCAGGGCTTTGACTCACGTGTTCAAGGTCAAGACTGAGGTTTTACTGTCTAGCGTTTAAGGTTTAGGATGTAGGGTTTAGAGTCGAGGTCTCGGGGTTTCAGGCCTTTCAGGCTTAGGCCTGAGGAAACAGTTGTTGATAAATGCAGGTTTATCTTGTTTTTGCATCTTGACCCGTCAACCCGAAATCCTCAACTTCCAAAACTTTGGGGGTCCACCTACCGGCACGCAACCCAACCTCACCTATCCTGAGCGTACCTGACATAATGGAATCACACCTTGCAGGGTTTGGAATCTTGGAAGCTCCGTCTTCTTTTTATTTACAAGCAAGGCTCTGGGTCTAGTGCGGGTTTAGGTCTTAATTTCGAGCTGGCTTAAGGGTAGGCAAGTTTAGGATTTCGGATTTATGTCTCTTATAGCTTTGGTGCATCCTGATGTAGCCTGGGCTGTCATGACGTAAAACCCAAAAAGCAATCTCGGGCGTTTTCAGCTGGAGCGTCTCGGACGGTCTCTTGGCTTCCTCTTTCTTTTCCGGATCAACCTGAGAAGGATAGGGTTTCCATTTAGATAGGCCGGGAAACGCCATTTGTGGCAAAAGACGCATCATTATACGCGATAACCCCAGTGATTTAAGGTCCCTGGTCCAAAAGCCTGAAACTCTACGCCGAAAGACCTGAACCCTGAACCCCGGTCAGTGTGCCTCTTGCTTNAAGTTTTTCTTTGACTCTGATCTGACCTGACCTAAACCGACCTGATCTGACGTAAGGTTTAAAACCACACGCGTGTTAGCTGTTCGGGGTCTTACGTGCTAAGGCGCGTCACTGCGCCTGGCTGTCCTTTCTCCCTCCAGGTTGGCCCAGTGCATTTAGATAGGCCCGGAAATGCCATTTCTGGCAAAATACGCATTGTTAGACGCGATAACCCCAGTGTGGACGGGAATTATCAATTACGCGGCGGTGCTCGCGAAACCCCGGGGACTGAACGGAATGAGAACGGAACGGACCGCGACCAAGNACGCGATAACCCCAGTGTGGACGGGAATTATCAATTACGCGGCGGTGCTCGCGAAACCCCGGGGACTGAACGGAATGAGAACGGAACGGACCGCGACCAAGCTTCTCCCAGAAACCACAGGCATGTAGGTCGCAAGGCGAGCTGCGAACTGAAACCGCATGAATGATTTTTAGCAGGTCCGCAAAAATCATGGACATGGGTGATTGTGGGGATGCATGGGGAAAGGCAAGACAAGAATATTCTGCCCAGAGAAAGAAGGACGTCATTCCCGGTCAGGGAGGGGCAAGGCGAGGGAAGCAGCTAAAGGTAGGCGAACATGCATAAACATCAGATCAATTTGCTGGTTAGGGTAGTAGGGGATTAGGGTCCCTAAACTTACTGCCGCCTAGACTGTCAAAACAGTACCCTTGCGCAATTGGTTACCCGGCGCTGCATACCGGTGAGTGGCCTGGGGCCTCAGCAGGCCAGGCTCACCCATTTTGCCGTCATTTTTGGATGGTTACCTGGCAGTAAGTTTGAGGGCAGTTTTGTTATTTCTAGTTACGGCAGAGCTCCGCCCCGCCCAGGCGCAAAAAAAAACCGGACTGGACGGAGGGAGCCCCAGGCCCAGGTGTGGGCCCCTATTGGAACCCGACACCCTTCCACGGACCCCCCCTGTATGTAAAAAAACTTGATATGGGGCTTTGGGCTCGGGAAAATGTTCTACGTACAGTGGCATTTTTGTTACACAACAAAATATAAAACATCTCAGCGCAAATTTGTGCGCTGAGGCATCTCAGGGCTTGTGTTTCGCCCCGAGGGTGGGCCGAAAAGGGCCCAGGTTTTTGGCACCATGAGCATAATGGAGCATGATCCTGAGCATCATGTTCAGGTTCAGTTTCGTTTAATCTGAGGGCCAGCTTCGGTTAGGTTAGGTTTGGGTCAGGTCACGTTGCGCTGCACGTGCGGGGTTGAAGCACGCGTAAACACGGAGACCAGTTAACAGAATTACTAGAGCAGGTTTAAATCCTCCATGACGGGACGAAGTCGTCCCAACTCCTGTTGCCCATCAAATCTTTATTTCAGGCGCGATCTGGTGGTACTGTGGGGTACTGTGCGCCTTCAGATCGGACCCTACTATCCCCCTCCTACCGCCTTCGAAAAATATGCGAAGACAGGCATGTACGCTCACACACGCCCACCTCCCTAAACCGGTCCCAAAGCTTATCAATTTTAGACCTTCCTCCTATCAGGATGCTCATGATGATGCGCCGTGCTTTCCTGCATGTAACCCGACCTAAGCCAACCTAATCTGACCGAAGCTGACCTGACGTAAAAAACACAGGATCCAATCGGTCCAATCCAATCTCTCCAGCAACAATGCGACATTCGGTGATTAATTAGACGGCTGTGGTGTACCCAATCAATGCTGCCTGGTGCCAGTCCTCCTGGGCGTCTTCAGGGGACTCTTCTTCGAACGGAGCCGACACTTCCTCGACTTCAGTGTCCTGGCTGAGTTGCGAGGGAGTTGACGTTGCCGAAGAGTCCAAAGGACATAACCGCAGCTGCCCTGCCTTGAACTCGTCCGCCGAGCCAGCAGGCGCGGACATGTCGCTAACAAGGGCTGAGGACGTTGCTTTGGTGAGGTGCTTGTTTGTTTTGGTGTGTCTGTGTGGACGGTTTTGGTGCAGTTTCCGCGGATCTTGGTGAGCCGAGAACTGCTTTGGTGCAAGCGGAGGTGGTTTTGGTGAGGAGAAAAAGCTTGGTGAGCTGAACGGTCCGTGTCCGGGCTTAGGGTGTGGGTTTGCTGCTGCGGTCGTTTGCAGCGGTTAGGGGCCAGTGCAAAACCTCCGCAAGTCGACAAAGCCAGAGAATGCGATGCTTTTGGGGATCTGTCATCAATGAGGCATCACCGGACACCGTAAAATCCCTCAGAGTGCCCTGCACCCTCAAACTGTCTGGGTTGTCCATGCCCAGGGAATCATCGCAGCTAGGCCCAAGGCCGGCTCGTCTCTGTATGTGAATGAAGAGCCCAATACCCCTTAACTAAGGAATATAGCTTAAATCATAATATGAAGCCTTATATAATTTAAGCCATATTCCTTAATTAAGGGGTATTGGGCTCTCTGGGTGTGTCCCTGCCTGATTGCCACGACTTCGAGAAACCCTAAACCCCACGAAATCTCTGGAAGTATCTGTGGTGCAGACGTGCTAAAATGAAGGGACGTCTCGGACCACAGTGCTTGCCACGGTCTACTGGAGCTACTTTTAGGTTTTAGGGCTTAGGCCATTTCGGGTGGAGGTTTCGGGCTTAGGGCTTAAGGTTTCAGGCCTTTAAAGTTTCAGGGTTTGAGGTGCGGTGTTCAGGATTAACCGGGTTGCAAACCGCTAATCTGGAAGCCCAAAAGGCGGTAGCCATATTGGTCCGTCTATAGTCTTCACGATTCTTTACGGAACGCCTTAGTACCGCAAGAGTACCTAGAAGTAACCTTATAATACCCTCATTATCATATTATCGTTGTTCTTGTAATAGCTTTGGTATGGTAGTTCGTATAGTACCCATATTGTAGCAATTCCTATATAGTGCCCATCTTATAATCATTTTTGAAGTACCCTTATTATAATTGCAACCTCATATTACGTAAAGGCTCATGGGACTTAGTATTATAACCCCAGTTATAAATGTACTTACTAAGTCCCATGATCCTTTAAGTATAGTACAGCAAGACCCTCAAGCCGAACTATGCGCTCCCTATGCCCTAAATCCTAAACCCTGAAACCCTTCATCCCCTAAACCCTTAAAACCCTTAAACCCTTAAACCCTTAAACCCTTAATCCCTTAATCCCTAAACCCTTCAACCCTTACACCCCTCAACCCTTAAACCCTTAAACCCTAAACCCTAAACCCTAATGCCGAACTCTGCACTCGGTCTGGGCACGCGGAGGCCGGTAGTTGAAGTCTTCGATCAGCAGTGGCCGCTGGAAAGCGCTCTCCTGTCGATCCAGAGACTCCACAACCCCCGAACTAAGAAACATACCTTGGATTTATAGTAGGATTCCTGATATGATTCCAGATAAATTCCTTAATTCAAGGATTTTGGACTGGCTGAGTCTCATTTTTTGGTGCCTTAGTGACGGGAATAGGAGGTTACTACCGGGTGAGTCTGGCGCCTGAAATGGGTTTGGGGTGTTCGGTTGGAGTTTGGGGCTGGGGTTGGGAGCTTTCGGGCACATGTACAGCAAACTGGGCTTGGTGCCTTCAGCATTCCTCTGTGGCTCGAGCCTTCCTTCGAAGACCCGACGCCCTAAACTGGGTTCTTGTTAAGGGATTCAATTTAAGGTACCATAATAAGGAAACCATATTATTTACTTTCGATTCCTATTATGGTAACTTGAATTAAAGTCCCTTAACAAGAACCCAGTGCATCCTAAACCTACTTCATGCGCTGACAACCTCCTACGGTCCCGGAACGCTACACGTAAGCCTGAGCCCTATACCCCAAATCTTCACAGCAAAGCTTGGGCGCAAAGCACATAGACCAAGCCCCGAAAGCCTCAAGCTCGGGACAATCGCATCGACGCGTCTTAAGTGAAGATGACTGCCTTGCCTGCCTGTCGATCTGTCCATTTAGCGGTCCTATATACGGTTGCATGGTGTATGCTCCCTAAACCCTAAACAAACGGGGCAGGATGGCAGGCGGGCCTACGCGTATACCTCACCTTCCTGCCAGCATTCAAACAACTATGAACCAATGTGCGCCCCCTTCCGATCTCCCGACATCCCGACCTACCTACCTGCCTACCTACCTACGTTAAGGGGTCACACATCTTGGTTCGGCTGCGCAGGTCCTCCACATTTCGGAGATGTGCCCATCGCTCGTGCTCCTCCTGTTGGAGTTCACGACGGCGCTCTTCCTGCAACGCCGGAGTTTAGGGTTGTGGGTTCGGGGTTTAGGGTTTAGGGGTTTACGGTTTCGGGGTTTAGGGTTTAGAGTTTGCGGGGTTCCTGCAACGCCGGCAGGGATGCTGCAATGCCCATCCCTAAATCCTTAAACCCTGGGCCCTAGAACCGTGAAACCTAGACTCTAAACCCCTGAGACCGGAAACCCTGAACCCGAAACCCCGGAGAGTAATTGAGCAACCAACCCTTGAGATCATAAAGCCGCAGCCTGTCAAGTAATAAAAGCACTCTCTTTCATGATCGCTTGGATGTAATACCATCTTTCCCATGAACTTAAGTCCTACCCCCCCCCTTCAAAAAAACCTACATCACAGGCTCTTTGCAACTGTAAGCCCCTACACCCTAAACACTAAACCCTAAACCCCTAAACCCTAAACATCCTAAACCCTTCCGCAGAATACTCCGAAGAAGCGGTCCTGCTGCAGCCTCAGCATCTCGAATCCGGCCTCTGGGAATGCAAACTGGATTCTTGTTAAGGGATTTTAATGCAGGAATACCTGGGATTCCTTTCAAGAATTTTTTAAGGGATCTATAGGGTTTAGGGTTTAGGTTCTTGTTAAGGGGTTTAGTTTAGGTTAACATCATCAGGCAACCATACAACTTACTATAGATCCGTTTGCTGGAAACTTAAACTAAATTCCTTAACAAGAACCCAGCAAAAGACAGCGACAGTTGGCTTGAACTGGGGTTTTGGGGGTATACGAGGGGTCGGGGTCCTTGAAGAGTTGTATACGGGTGTTTCATAAGAACCATGTAGTTTTTGGATTTAAGACTTCGGATCTGGGTTCCTAAACCCGAAACCCTTCATAGGAGGGTCTTTTGGGGGGGGTGTATATGATGGGTCAGGCAGAAGGCGGCTTGGAAGCCCTAAACCTTACACCAAAAAACTCAGCCCTAAACATCAAGCCCTAAACCCTGAACCCCTAAAACCCTAAACCCAAGCCTGTCGCTACCCAAAACCCCCTTCTCTTAAAGCTTTAAAACATCCTAAACTCTAAACATCAAGCCCCAAACTCTGAACCTCAAGTCCCAACACCCTCAACCTTGGCCCAAAACCTTACACCACAAGACCTTACAACCTCAAAAACACTGAACCCTAAACCCTTAAACCCTAAACCTCAAACCCCTCAAAACCCCTGAACCCTCAAAACCCCTGAACCCTAAACCCCTGAACCCTAAACCCCTGAACCCTAAACCCCTGCAACCCCTAAAGCCCTGAACCCCTAAACCCGAACCCCGGCCTGGACGTCGGACAAGCGGAAAAGCGGCTCTCGATCGTTCATCTTCTTGCGCATGTCCGCCATCTGCATGCAGGTTTTGAGTGGTTTAGGGTTTAGGGTTTTGGGTTTAGGGTTTTGAGTGGTTTAGGGTTTAGGGTTTAGGGTTTTGGGTCTAGGGTGCAGAGTGGTTTAGGGTTTAGGGTTTAGGGTTTTGGGTGGCTTCTATACTTACGGGAACACACACATGCTTTAAGGCCTTGTGCTTCAAGGTTGGGGCGAATATAGGAAACCTGGGGTCTTTGGTAGCAGAAGTAATGTGGGTTTAGGGTTTAGGGTTTGGGGTTTAGGGTTTTGGGTTTAGGGTTTAGGGTTTTGGGTTTAGGGTTTAGGGTTTAGGGACCATAAGGGGATACTGCTAGCCACTACTCAGACAAGTGTTGCTCTAAGCCCTAAACCCTAAACCCTATACCCTAAACCCAGGTTTTTGTTGAGGGAACTCAGGAGCTTTTGTGCTTTAAGGCTTGAGGATACGGCGGTTTAGAGTTTTGGGCTGTGGGGTAGAATTATTTCTGGCTTTAGTGGCTCAGAGATGTGGGGCTCAAAGGCTTAATTAGGATTTCGGGTTTGGGGCTAAGTGTTTCGGACAGTAGGGATCCTTATATGGGAGTTTCCGAAAACAAGGGGTACCTTATTTTGGGGGTACCTATAATAAGGATCCTACGGTTTAGGGTACTATATTAGGGTCTCTTACTTCCTGAAACTCCAATATTACAATGACTCCAAACAGAAAGAGCACTAGCCTTCTGGAAACCACAAAAAAGGTTGAGGTCCGGATGGTTTGCCGAAAAGTCGACAGCTCCGGATTGGGGATAACGATACAATTTTGGGCGAGTAGTTGGGCCTTGCATGTCGCCGGCTTAATTAGGCAGCAAGCATTGGCAGAGTATGCATCCCAGATCCTGATCACCAGAGCCCCTGGCCTTTGCTTGGTTATCTTACTTGAGGGCCCATGGGACGTAGTAGGTAGGGTTATATTGGGGAAATAAGTGACCTAAGTAGCGCTAGCCCAATTGTAACTTTACTTAGAACTTAGAAGCTAAACTGCTAAGTCCCATGAGCCTTTCCGTATCTTCTGTAGACAAGGACTATGAGGGACTACGACCACAAAATATTCAATCCTTCTCATTCTTCCGCACCCAGACCCCCGGGAGGATCCAAAAAGTAGATCCCTGAATGGGGGTTCCTATAAAGTACCCTTAGTAGTATAGGGCCCAAAATTAGGGGATCGATCCTCCCGGGGGTCTGGGCACAGGATCCATGCAGACATGGCAGCGGCAGCGACTCACGATCGCAAAGACTGCGCTCCGAAAACAGCGAATCGAAGCAGTATGCAACAGCAACCTGAGCCTAAACCCTGCACCTAAGCCCCAAGCCTTAAACCATAAACCCTGCGGGCTTTCGGATGTTTTTTGCGGATTTTTTTTTTTTGGGGGGGGGGACCCTTCGGAACCGCCGAGAGTTATGGTGCCTGCTTCTTGTACGCCTCATCCTGCTCCTTCATCTTCTTGATTCGGTCCTTCACTTCACGGGCGCTTTAGGGTGAAGGCTTTAGGCCGGAGGATGTAGGGTTCTTTTGGTTTAGGGTTTAGGGCTTAGGATTTAAGGTTTAGGGCTCAGGTTTTAGGGTTTAGGGTTTTAGGTTTTAGGGTTTTAGGGTTTAGAGTTTTAGGTTTCAGGGTTTAGGGTTTTGGGCTTCGCCGCTCCGTTGCCAGAGGTTGAAAACCCAATAAATCCAGGAACCCAGAGATTCCAAAACCCCTGATTACTTAAAGGATCATGGGACTTAGTAAGTAGGTTATAATTGGGGTTATAAGTCCCCTAAGTGGCGGTTATCCTAATTATAACCTACTTATAACCTTACTTACTAAGTCCCATGAGCCTNAAGGATCATGGGACTTAGTAAGTAGGTTATAATTGGGGTTATAAGTCCCCTAAGTGGCGGTTATCCTAATTATAACCTACTTATAACCTTACTTACTAAGTCCCATGAGCCTTTAAGTAAGGAATATACCTTAATTTATGGAAGGATCAAGGATCCTTATTCTGATTTAAGGCATATTCCTTAATTAAGATTTTTGGGAGTCTTTGGGAATAATGCATTTGCAAGCATGTCTTGAGCATCCTGAGGACCCCGTCCACAATAATTGGGGTTATATTGCTTAAATATGTAAGCAGTTCTGGAGCTGATGGAGAGCCCTTAAATGAACCCTGCAAGGAGCCCTTAAAGTAGCCCTTAAGAAGAGCCCTTAACGGAACCATTCAAAGATCCCATTAAAGCACCCCAAAACCCAAACAAAGCAACAAAGCAAATAGCCAAAGGAGTAACCAAGGGCCCTAAGGCTTTGATACACCTGGTAGCAAAACTCAAGACCAAAGCCAAATTCAGGGTGCTGCGGGCGAGTTTGCTACAACAACGAGGTTGTTGTCCAACTGGAGCCTGAACAACCTTGACAACACCCGATAGCGCTGATACCTACAAACGACAGCAAAGCCATCATTAACCCAAGAAAGGTGGTGAAAAAAGGAAACAAGACCCGTGTAGCGAAGAGACATTCAAGATCCTTACGAACCCTCATCCCTGAACCGAACCCTAAAAACCCTAAACCCAAAACCCCTACACCCTGAACCCAAAAAACCCTAAATCTTGAAAGGAACCCTAAACCCTAAACCTCTAAAACCTAAACCCGAAATCCCTGAAGCTTAAAGACCCTAAACCCGAAATCCCAGAAGCGTAAAAACCCTAAACCCTGAAAGGAACCCTAAACGACTAAACCCCGAACCCCCGCAGCTCCTGGAGCATCGCCTGCTGGTTCGGAGAGAGCCTTCTGCGGGGCAACCAGAAAAACCAAAGCAATTCTTTTTTAGAATGCAATGGGCCCTTTCTCCTGCACCCAAAAGCAAATTTTCAGGGTCTAGGGTTTAGGGTTCAGGGGTTTAGGGTTTCGGGGTTTAGGGTGTACGGTTCTAGGGTGTAGGGAGAAAAAATGCAACAATCAAAAGAGTAATAATAAGAAGAATGAGATGAAGCAGCTTCCTCAATTTAGAGCCGTTTAGGGTTTTGTTCGTTGCAGGCTTTCGGTTGGGAATCCGCGTCTGTGGCTAGTTTAAAGTAGATTCCCTGGGTAGAGTGTAGGGTTCAGTTTAAGGTTGAATTTAGGGTTGAGTTTAGGGTTGGGTTTAGGGTTTGGTTTAGGGTTTAGTTTAGGGTTTGTTTAGGGAGATTGATTTAGGGTTTAGGGTTGAGGGGTTGAGGGGCCTAAGCTTCTAAAAGGCCTTGCTTCGGTTCTTTTGGGTTTGTCGCGGGTTTAAGGCTTTACTTCAAGGACCACGGGACCTAGCAACTCGGGGTATAAATAAGGTAACTAGACTTTTTTCTAGATACAACCCCAATTAAGTTCTTGTAACCTTACTTACTAAGTCCCATGATCCTCCAGAAGCCCAGTGTTTCGGGGTTCGGCTTTTGGAGTCTCCTGCCTATTCGGGCGCACGGGCGCGGAGGTCGGTCGCGAGCGTCCTTTTTCCACCGCTGCCTGCAAAACTTCAGTGATGTTCGGCTCGTTGGGTTTGCTCTTAGGGCTTAGGGTTTAAGATGCCCCCCCCTATGGGGGGGGGGGGG
>BGNK01002172.1:21220-111377 GCA_003297005.1 Symbiodinium sp. clade A Y106 | reverse complement strand
TCCGAGTTCAGGGTTATAGGCTTTAAGGTGGTTTTTGGATTAGGTGGGATGTTAGGTTTAGGGAGGTTGTAGGCTTTATCATTTCCCAGTTCAGGCGTAGGATATTGGTTATAGAATGGGTTTAGGTTGATTGTTATGATTTTGATAGGGGTATAGGGTGTTGTTTTGATTTGGGTTGAACTTGATGGTGGGGTTTGCTATGAACTCGGGGATGACAGCTTCTTGCTGTTACCGCGACATTGCCCCGAACCTCGGCTCCATGGAATCGGCAAGCTGGGTCCGCGCGCTCGTGGGTTTTTCTAACCCCTGTTGGCAGATCCCGCCCCCCTGCCTGCAGATCCTGCATGTCTTCTTGCCTCGAGGCTCCATTGCACCACGTAGTTTGTGCTTCACTATGTTCGCCTTCTTGCCCAAGTCACTCTCTCTCTTCTTCTCCCAGGCTTAGGGGGCCAGTCAGGCCCCCCGGGCTGTCAGGCCCGCCCGTGTCTTACGGGCTTTTTGAGGGGAGTGAAGTAAGATGACTTTGTCGACTGAAATGGCAGAAGACATATATTGGACTATGTATTTTCAGTCTTCCAGTCATCCCCCTTGTTTGACATTCGAATTTGGCCCATGCTTCCCCCGTTGTATGCAAGCAAGGATAGCAGTCTTGGACACAGTAACTAAGTAAAGCATAATGTTGCATTGCTTTTGGGGTGTCAGCATGGCCGGTGTATGGCACCCTCGTCCTGCAGTGCTTCTTTCTACGACATATAGGACACAATCTCTCTCTCTCTCTCTTCTTGCTTGCTTGCTGGCGGTCTTTCGGGGCCTCGCGTCCAGTCCGTGGATCGCCCCTCGTAAGTGATCAGAGCTCTGCCGTTCCTCCACATGCGATCAAACCGGCAACCAACTTTAGTACGCCACAAATGTCGCATGTGGGTCATCTGGCGGGGGTCATGAGTTTATCTCTCCCTATGGCTCTCTCTCTGTCTGCTTCATGTTCCTGCTTGGGATTCGTGCCCAAGGTATCCACTTCGGGATCGCCACTTTCCAAATAGGAGTTTCCGAAAATAAATCGGGGATCCTTATTTCGTACCCTAAATAATCGGATCCTTATTATAAGAACCCCAAGATAAGGTATCCCTAATTTTCGGAAACTTCCAAATCGCTCAGCCGCTCAGGCCCTGGCGCAGGAGGGGGTCCTGCATCCTCCTCCACGCGGCCGAGCCATGGTGCCTGTGACGAACCACCTTCCGAGCGGACTGCCAAGGTAGTCACACATGTTACCAGTAATATAGGGGCCTTAATAATGAAAATAAGGTTTTGGTGGCAATTATATTAGAATTATAGCGACAATAAGGACCCCAAAAACAGTACAGGCAATTATATGAGATGCTCTGGGGTAGCCCGCCTCGCGGCGGGCCTGGCAGGGCCCCTTGCTCCAAAGAAGCAGCCCGCGCCTGGGGAAGAGTTCCGGCTTTTGCCTGCTTTGGAACGGTTCCGAAAAAATCTGCTGCTGCGGGTGCCAGAAAGACCTGCATGTGATTACGCGAACATTGACAGCCAATCTTGCAACCGGCTTCCCTCTGCGACTTGCATGAACAAGCTCCTTCAGCGGCCCCTGTGGAGCTGCACTTCACATGGACTCTGCACGCTTTCCCGAACTCTTCCCGTTCGTGTCCGTCGCTGATTGTTAGGAAGCTGCATTTAAGCTCGAGATTTGGTGGCTCTAGTCTGCGGCTTTTCTTTGTAGTTGCCGAAGCGGGTCATTCCTGGTGACCTCTGCCTGGGCATGGAGCGCTTCAGATAGTTGACCCAATGGCAGTCCAAGTTTCAAGGCTTTCATTTGGAGATTTAGCACCCTAGCCCAAAGCCATGCATCGCCATCAAAACCAAAATTCTGTGCTGCGGCTGCCGACTCCACCGCAAACACGATAGAGAGAATGTTGGCTGTACTGTCTTGCACCGAGTAGGCTTTGCAAATCTATCCCTCCCCACGGAGAAACAAAAACTACGACCAATGCCAATGACGTCTTCCTGGGTCCATTGGCCGAGGTGCTGGGGCCGGATACGCATTTGTTGGCTGGCCCTGCGGCGACCTCGGCGTACTTTAGAAGGACGGACTCTCCTCCCATGAACCGAAACATGTGCAAGAAGCCGCCAAACGATGGACACGACGGGTTGTAAACCTGAATTGTAGTACGTGAGTGCATGTTCATAACCACTGGGCTACAGTAAGCAGTCAGGTCAGGAGGTATTCAAAGCTGAAGTCAACAAGCTTTTGTGCATCCGGGTGCGATGGACATTTGACACCTGCTCCGATCCCCCATTGACCCTTGTGCCTATGTGTAAACATCTTTGTGTTTGTGTTCTTAGGGAGTGTAATGGTTCGTTTCGAACGCGGATGTGCCGAACGGACGATAAGACACTATCGAAACAAACTTCCGACCAGACGACATTACATCGAGTTGGTGACTCGTTTTATCCTGACATGCCGAAATAAAAACTATATACTCTGGCGCCCCAGCTCGGCTCAAAAACGTGCAATATTTGCGGGTTTTCAGGCAAGGGAGGTCATGTCACGAGGTTTCGGCATGGATGCCCGGGTCACAAGACCTGGAATGGGTTCAGGGCAGGCGCGACCAAAAAGTATGCACCCACTCATGAACGTGGAATTTGGAAAAAGTGCACAAGGGGTGCATCGAGACCTGCAGGGCAGGCGCAAGCGAGCAGTGTGGTTGCCCATATGTAGCGTCTCATCGTCTGGTCGCTTCGGTCGCGCCCGAGAGTACAGATTGTGCGTGGGGATTCAGCTCAAGTCGGCTCAATGCGTGCATTAGCCCAGCGTGTCCCGACCGTTTCGATATGTGCATATGCGAATTCCTGCTGGTGGTAAACCTACTTGCTACTGAGGCTTGCTGGCATCGGCACCCCCAAGATTTAGGATCTTGGAAGTTCAAGTTCAGGCAGGAAGCAAAGTGCGCGGATTGGCGCCCGGTGTAAGGGAGACCGACTGCATCACGCGTCCTCATCACAACGCAGTTAAGTGACTAATCGAACGAAAACAATCCGCAACTGCCAACATCCAGATGCTGGCCAAAGTGAACCTTTCACACATGCCTAACTGTTCGACCTAGTTGATTTCAGACCCTCTCATGCCTTCACCCCGTCCTTGCGCACATGCATCAGCCGAGGCCGCATACTGATGTCCAACTGTCGCGCGCCCTCCGCCGCGCCCCAACTGCATGTAAGGCCTGCGACATGGCTGAAGATCGCAAGCCCTGCTTCAGGGTTTCATATGTTGCTCTCCCGGTCCCTAGCCGAAGGCTTAACAGCAGAGCACCTAAAAGAGCCACACAAGCTTTTGGATCATTTGGCGCTAGTGAAGCGCGCAGTTACAGCTCGACCATCCCCTGAAGCTGCTGCTGGCGAGTGTTCAAAATTCCAGTTCCTGCAGGGATCTCCTGTGACAACCAGATGCCGGATGCTTGTACAGACTCTGACACAAGGCCACATGTCACGATGAGCTGGTGGGACCGTGGATTCTGCCAGGAGTTCACACCGGAAGCAAACCCGGAGGACTCGACATGGGAGAGATCGGCAGCCATCTTAGCTACATCCTCGACACCAGCCTCAGCGCAACAGTCTGCATGCTGTATGTTCATATACATTCCTCCAGGCTAAACCACTTTGCTGCTATAAGCAGCCTGGATTATCCTATGAAATAGTGAACACTACACCGTGCGCCTTACACGGAAATGCAAAATGCGGCTCAGAAAGGCCTATCAGCGCATTGAGGGCTCGCTGGCACAACGGGTGAGCGCGAACAGGCCGCTGGTGGTGCATAGGCTGACACTGGCCGGGGGTTTTGCCTGCATGGCAAGATACTGTCATTCACAGTGGGTATTGTGTTCTACTGCCGACATCATTGCCACGATGATTTCTGGCTGCTGTCATGGTTCCGATTACTGCCTCGCCACCGTTGTTAAATACTCATAGTGTCCGTGAACTACTGGTAAAATACACGAGTGCCGCAGGTGCTACCATGAAAGACTTTAGAAGGCGGCGGCAGCAGTGCAGGCAGCAGCAGCAGACGAACAATTGATAGTAGTAGTAGAGGTAGTAGTAGTCGTCGTCGTAGTCGTACTCGTAGTTGTCGTAGTTGAAGTAGTCGTCGTGGTCGTAGTCGTAGTCGTAGTCGTAGCCGTAGCCGTAGCAGTAGCAGTAGTAGTAGTAGTAGTAGCAGTAGCAGTAGCAGTAGCAGTAGCATAGTAGCAGTAGTAGTAGTAGTAGCAGCCGTAGTAGTAGTAGCAGTAGCAGGCGTAGTAGTAGCAGTAGTAGTTGCAGTAGTAGTAGCAGTAGTAGTAGTCGTCGTCGTCGTCGTAGCAGTAGTAGTAGTAGTAGTAGTAGTAGTACTAGTAGTAGTAGTAGTAGTAGTCGTCGTCGTCGTCGTAGTCGTCGTCGTCGTAGTAGTAGTAGTAGTTATAGTCGTCGTAGGAGTAGGAATAGTAGTAGTAGTCGTAGTAGTAGTAGTAGTAGCAGTAGTAGTAGTTTTGCCTCTTGCATGGCTGAATGTCACGAAGCAAGGTTACAGTCGATAAGTCGGTGAATTCCACGACACATTGTGGGTTCTTTCACCCCCGTGTCGGAGGCAGTCAGGCAACCATCAGCGTGTAAAGTTAGTTTACACACAGCTATTGGCAAAATGCCTCTGTCCAGCATGCAGTTCGGTCTGCTCTCTACCAATTACAAATTACAAATTACATTCACAGTTCACTTTCCAACTCGCTGAGTATGTTTCTTTGCACTTTTCTATGCACTTGCAAGTATTCGCGACCTCAGTGCAACTTCATTGTAATGCAGCTTCCGCAACCGTGACGGTGATGCGAATCCACCATGTTGCATCGTTCCCAGATTTGCAACTGAACCAGACATTTAACACTTGGGCCACAGATGTACATGGAGTGTAGCAGCAGTAGTAGTGGTAGTAGTGGTAGTAGTAGTTGTAGTTGTAGTAGTAGTAGTAGTATCGTCGTCGCCGTCATCGTCGTCGTAGTAGCACTAGCCATCGGAGTAACAGTAGCAGTAGCAGCAGTAGCAGTAGCAGAAGACTCATTAGTTGTTGGTGTTGTTGCAACAGCAGCAGCGCCGCAGCAGTGGCGGTCGCAGTAGCAGCAGCCGTCGCTGTAGCAGCGGAAGTATCAGTAGCAGTAGCAGCAGCACTAGCAGTAGTATCAGCGTCGCAGTAGTAGCAGTAGTAGCGATAGGAGGGACTGTAGCAACAGTAGTAAGTAGTACGTAGTACATGTGGATTCACTGCTTGATGCGAAAAGGAGAGTTTGGAAAGTCAGTGGGCCCGGGCAAAACTCGCAGAAACTAAAGTATGGAGCCTATGTGGCAGTCTAACTACAATCCTGAGAACGGAGTGCCGCGGGCAAATCTGGAACAAAAGCCCACACATCCTACGAGGGAGGAGTTGTAGCAATGGTGGAAGTCTGCCATTCTTTGTTCGTGATGATGACAGAAGGAAGCACGAGTGTTTTTTGACTGCCGCAGCCTCCGCGGATCCACGACACGGTGCTGTTGCGACATGGAGCAGGGGAGTGTCAATCGGCCTTCAAATCAATGAGCCCCCAAAGAACCTATCAATGGAAGTTCGCTGTTGGTAAAGAAACCAGGCAACAGCTTAGAGTAACACAGCACAGCATGACACATGTTTCTCACCGTCGCCGAACTTTTCTGCATCTGAGCAATATAGCTGCAGACTCAGACAAGTTTCATGGATCCACTTGCAGCCAGAGACCACACAAAATCAGATTAGTCTTCGGAGCTACGTGCATCCCTGCCTGGGAAGGTCCCTAGAAAAGCACATATTGCACCAAAAGGGCGGTCCCACACATGTACGTATATGCGTTGATGCGCTGATGATATACTGGACCCCGAAAAATGAAAAGACCGCTGTAAGAGAAGCCGATCTTGCCAGTGCATAGGCAGATCCCTATGCATTGTGCGTTCCCTAAACGAGATCACAGAATGCTGCTTATTGAACCATTCGAACTCGCCTCCTGCCTGTGTGATCCCATACCAAGCAAGGTTCCACGATTTCGTGAGAAAACTTGTCCAGAAGAGCGTCTGCATCCCAGCTCCATCCCAATCATCCCAAAGGCTTCGAAAAACTTCAGACACAATCACATGCCTTGATACGAGGGCTCCTCAGTCAAACCTCCCATGAAGTGATGCGATTTGGGGACTCCGGGTTCCAACAAACCCTGTCAGGACCCCGGCTGTCACCGCCCCGCCTTAGACTGACTGCTGTCGATTTGAATGTGTCACCGTGAAGGCATGATCTCTCCTCTCCGTCTCGGCCCGATCAAGGAATCGGCGTAAATCGGGATTGGGATATAGATATCTTGGATTACACCAGTTCCAGCAAGTCCGATCGCAGATTTGAGGGCTTCTCCCACAGGTCGCAAGCAAAACAACAGATCGACAAGAAGCCGCCTCATGTCACTCCATCTGGAACGTGCCCCCTGTTTCTACCGTTGCTGTAGATGCCTTTGAACAACGTCGTTCAACTCGAACGCCTCCAAGGCAAGGGGGTTTACTCGGAGGTGCCCTCAAAACCATTCCGGTGATGCTAAGGCTGCTTCCCACTGGAACTGCTGCGTTGGTCCCATAGGGACCTTGGCTGGTCGAAAGGGCATCTGCAGGATTAGACTGCATCCGGCCACGGTGGTGCAGCAGTGCTGCAGGGCTACGACTGGTGAGAAGAAGTGATGTGCTTGTGTATGTGTGCATACATATACAAATATATACACGTACACATGCACATACACATATACATACACATATACATATATGCATATACATATACAATTCACATATACATATAGATACATGTGCATATATATATATGTATGTATATATGTATATATGTATATATATGTATATATATATATATATATGCATATATATATATATATGTATGTATGTATATATATATATACATGTATATATGTATATATGTATGTACAGATACATCTTTTGCGAGTGAACCAGAGAAAGTTGGAACACGGATTAAGGACGAGTAGTGCTGGGATTCTTATGTCTTTGTCTTAAGGTCTGCCATGGGTGTAGTAGGACCCTTGTTACATGGATCCCTCCGAAGAGCCCCGAGTGCTCTGAAACTGCATGGAGGTATGCCAAGCTGCAGGTCTGCTCGTGGGCACTGGCTTCCTGGCATGGCTGGGTTTAGCGTTTCGACTCTTATACACGCAAAGGCAGGCAAAAGGAATCACAACAAGTCGGTGTAACACATGCACCTCATAAACACATGTGTCGAGAGAAGTGAACC
Source organism: Symbiodinium sp. clade A Y106 (assembly GCA_003297005.1). Classification (NCBI taxonomy): domain Eukaryota; class Dinophyceae; order Suessiales; family Symbiodiniaceae; genus Symbiodinium; species Symbiodinium sp. clade A. The sequence continues at coordinate 104,041 of BGNK01002172.1, read as the reverse complement.
ACCAACCATACAACCAAACACGATCATGTTAACGCTGCCGGGCAGATACCAGGATCAGAAGGTGGACAGGAGACAAACACTCACATCCACTACCCGATTCTTGCCAGCACACGATGCCGTAACCGCTTCGTTCGGACTAAGGGTCCTGCGTAGCAGCACATGCGACCAACCCAATCCACAATGAGCCCAAGCCAAGCCGGCTACGAGGGTTACATGCTACTCCCTCGGACCTGAAGTTGTCAATCTAGCCACCGTACAACATCGTACAACTCTGCAATGGTTTCCGAGCAAATTCACGAACTCAGAGTTGCAACTGCTGAAGCCGAAATATGGAAAAACCTCATGGCGGCAGAAGTCATGTTCCTTCCTATACTAGTCTATAATTATCCGTGAAAGTTGCGGCGACTCGACATGTCCTGATCAATGGACTCAGACATGCGACGCTTGTATATCCACCATGCCAAACCCCAAAGGCCTCAAAGCTGGGGTATTGCGACCCACAGAAGTTGCAAGCATAGCAAATCACCTGCAAGGCCAGGGCAACAGGGCAACATGGGAAAAGAGTGGCGGTTTATTTCGTGCTGCAGGCCAGCGTGGCACCTTCTCGGGAATATTTCAGGTGCCAGCAAGGCGGCACAGTCTTCACCGCGGGCCTTCGCTTCTCTCCAGCCATACATCTGCAGCTGCACCCTGCAGTGTTCATCCAAGGGTCGGAGAACTTGTTCTGCTCCACCCAGCACAAACCCGTGACGCACCCCTAGACTGCAAAATGTATGCGTCTCGCCAACATCTGAGCATGCGACAAGAAGCAAACCGTCTGGGCCGCCCCAGTCTCAGTCCACTGTTCAGCATGGATTTGTGCTGGAAGATGCTGGCAAACGTAACCCAGCAGATGTGCTGATGCTGTCACACCAAGGTCCCACATCACTGCACACGTCCTGGATGAAGTGTAATGACCCTGAAACCGGAGGAGAAACAAACACGCCAAAGCTTTTGAGTGCAACGCAATGGCGACGAAGAGCCCCAAGAGGCTCACCCTTGCCAGGAGAGCTACATGCACCAACGCACACTGCTTCTGCTCCCGCTCTTACATCAACTCTTCTCGGAAATCTCCCACTCACAGCACCGCGAGCCCACGCCCCGTGCACACTTGCCATGTTTCATCTCAAGGCCAGGAGAAGTAGCCGTATGCGATCACGATTGCGACGGGTGCAGGGAGACTGTCTTGGCAATGAGCCGGGGCCCTGGCCACCTAGGTGCGTCCATGATATAGCGGCCACCAACCTCTGCTTCCAGCACGGGCGTGCAAGCGTGTAGATCATAGAGGCCTTATCACAGCGACCGCCAGGGAACCCGACCCTGTCTCAACCCTGATGGTCATCCAATACATATGTGGACACTTCGTTGGAACCCCACATGCTACTGTGTCCACTAAGGCTTATTAAGGGCCCTCTCATTTAGCAAGTACAGCTTTGGTCGGTGCGCCGCAACCAACGCCCCGAGGCTCATGGCAACCAGCGAGAGGAGAAAGTGCTGCCTGCATTGCATGCATGCCCTGAAGCTAGTACGTACATTGTCGACCACGAGTGAAGTACTAGTGTAATCGTGCGGGTCGTCACTTGGTGCTCATGCTGGCAATGGAAATTATGATGAGTAGAAGTCCAGTATGCTGGTTTTCGTGTGTCTGCATGACTGTGACTACTTCGTTCCTCTTGCTGCGTACCATGTATGCTACTGCCCTATAACCAATTTCCTCATAGTCTGATCATGACGACTGCATTCGGTCGCTCATAGCTCCTGCGACCCTAAGCCTGTGGCATCCACCTGGAGCATCTGAATCCCGCCACGCATGCAGCCGTCACTAGCCCCACCCCCCACCTGCAACAGGAACACAACAAACACTCGGTTGAAACAGAACACGTATGTGCTAGACGGCTGCTTTTATAAGCCCAGCATTCTCGCAACATACTAGAAGCATGCATGAATGGAACAGGGGGTTATAACAGTACTGCAAGCAACAACATGCAAGCATGGAAGTGTTGTCATAGCAGACAGCAAGCAATAGTGAAATGCTGGTAAACCGAAGCCGCAACATCTGACAAGGGCAACGTGCACAGCGTTCATAGTTAAAGGTACAGTACGAATGACAACCATTGTAACTGTCGTGCAGGTGCACCAGGCCTCCTCACAGCTCCGCAGACCTCGCGACAGGTACTGGAGGCATACGTAGATCAACAACGACCTGGTGTTCTTGGGCTTGTTCCTTGCAAATTCATCCTGCAAATGCACAGGCAGGTGTAATGGCTTCTGGTCGATATGAATGCGCATATAACGGCATTGGTAAGGCAGTGCAGCGATACCCGGTTGCAGTACGTCCCCCACAAAATCGAGCGTAACGTCTCTCCAACTCCTGTGCCTTGATTACTACATCAAAGCCACAGAGCAGATGCTTGACTGCAAGGATCTTAGCATGGACGCTCTCGTTGGCCAAACTGCCCCCTATCCTATCACCTACCGGACTTTGCAGGCAAGCAGCGATCAACATGGCTCCGCAGAGAAAGAGTTGGCATGCAAAGGCAGAGCTACCAGCAACAACAATCAACTGTCGACTTTGCTATGTGTTTCGAGAGACCAAGCATTTTGGGGAAGCCATGGCAATAGCTTCAGTGCCTGATAGGATCTCCGCAGCTGGAATCTAAACGGCCGAAACAATGAAACTGTGATGTGATAGCATGTGATACTATGTTCGCAGTCGGCAGCAGGGGCCCGGGCAGCGCATGAACGACAGGACATGAGGACATGTCAGGGTCTCCTGCTGTCTCTGGCATTTCCACTCTGTCGGACTTCGGAACCTGAAAAACGCATCGAAACATCATTGCCAGTTTGACCAGGTCGTGGCCGTCAAGCCTAAGACCCAAAGGCACACGAGACAAGGCTAAGGCTTCCTCCAGCATGACTGTCCCTTTTGTAGCTCGCATGTCACCATGAGCAGCCTCGCAGCATGGCTGCGCGAGTTGTTGAGTGGATCACAGGTTTGGACTTCAAACCTGTGATAGAGAACGGCGCGCTGCCTGTAAAGCATGTCAGCTTCAGCCCTGTAATGACATAAAGGAACCCCACTGTCAATGGCTTGCCTCGTTCCAGGAGAGAGTTGACTGTCGAAGAAAGCTCTCTGGGTGTCCTCGAGGATGCCCCTATCTTATCGCACCGCCTCCCCAAAACTCGCAGTTCAAACCACATGCTCCTTAAAGAGACTCGCGGCCTTGCCTGGCTTGCTTTGAGGGTTACCCATAAGCAGCCAGGCTACCACCAAAACTTGCTGCACCAGATCACCTTTGGTGACTGTGCGAAATAACGGAACAAAGCTGCCACAAGCGCCGTGGCAAACGGTCAGTGTCCACCTCGCCAGTGCAAAGGCAACTCACGGTCGCGTCCCAAGGCACAAAAATCAAAGCGAAGCCGAGGTTTCAAGCTCAAAGCATGCAGTCACAGCGCTCGTGCATGCCAGCCCGCCAGTCGATGGATCTCTCAGGATCCAAACGTGATGTGTCATTTCTTCTACCATTTGAGTCGGAGTAGGCATGTGAGCAGCTCCCTGCGCCTGGTGGACGAGCCCTCTCCTTGGCACGAGCCTCAGAGAGCGTAGTCACGGGTGATCCATACAGCAATGGTTCCGAGGCTGCTTGCTTGGACTGTCTGAAGCAGAACTACATCTTGTGTGGTCGGATTACTTCGGCACTCCGCTTCGACATTGCAACTGCTTTGCGAGCGGCGTTACATGCACGCCTTTTCACAGGAGACAGTGTCAACACGAAGCCAGACACTCATTACTTGTACTAGCTGTTCGATTCCTGCGTCAACTGACGATACGCTATGATACATGTATACTTGTTCAGCACAAATTCGTGCATCATACTGCATACTTCATTTCGAACTACCGTCGACAACTTGAACCGTACTGAAACACTAAAACCCTGCGATACTGGTGCACTTGAGGATATCTGCAACTTGCCCGGATGCTATACTCTACCACTGCTCCGATGTATCGTCTCAGCACCCTCCGAAGGGATACTTGATCTTGGTCCCTGACTCGGCTTGGCCTTATATCTGCAGCGGCTGGAGGGGCCTCCTGCAGAGCCCAGCCAGGTGGAGAACCAGAAAGTGTTCAGTTCTTTGGTTTGCGCTGCTTGGCATGCTCAGCAAAGCTACGTCTCGCTCGCCTCATGCGTCGCACATTTCTGCTGACCCAGATCATGCCGTGCAGTGCTCCTTTCTGCTTATCGGAAAAATGGGATGCGAAATCACATCTAGCATCATTTGGCTGTCTTCAACATAGACAACTGGACCATCTGGCGAATCAGTGCATGGACAGAGCACATGAGACACCCGTAGTTTGACTCAACTGCTAGACTGCCGCAACTTGCCCATGGCATCCACATTAACGCGAGAGCGTGCTGTAAGACGAATCAACTTCCCGCAAATCACATGTTATGTCCGCTTTTAGCATGTTGCAACCGAGGTCCGCTGGGTCGAGAGGTCTCCCGAAAGGGGTCTTGGAATAAAAAATCTCTGAACTTAAAGCTGCTGATTCCCCGGAAGTCTCATCCCGGCTCAGGTCCGGAACCTCCCGGAAGAAAGCAGTAACTTCCAGGCAACTCCCCCGTCTCCCAACCCCCCGCAGTGAAGGGACCAGACCTTGAGGCGCCAAGTCTTGGTAGTGTCGTCCAAACCTGCTCGAACTGATAGTCTTAGTGTGTAAGTATAGGAAAGGTTCAGGCCAGCCCTTAAAACTTTGACACTTCAACTCTCGGAACTCAAATGCTGCGGAGCTTGCGGTGGCCGAAAGATTCGAGGGTCCAGCTCTCAAAGCTTGGAGATGTTGATTCCGATAGAAGGTTTCGGCGCGGATAGACATCCGTTCAAGGTGGCAAGATGTGCGCCGCTTGCAGGCATACTTCCTACGTGTATTGGAAAGTAAGGTCAGAGGCAAATCTGGCAAGGCCAGCTTCGTCCTAGCTTTAACATGTCAGAAGCTGCTCGGAGCTCTCAGCCAGCTCTGGCCCACTTAACTTCTGTTCACAAAAGTTTTTGGTTGAAGTAGCTAATGTCGTGATAAAGCAGGACAGGGGCCTGCGCTTGCAAGTTTTGTGGGATTGGGAGTGAGAGTTGGCGGTTTCCGGCTTGGCCTCTAGGCACTCCACGAGACATGCCCCTACAACTTGCAGCTCAGAGCGCGCGCTGGCTGGCCCAGCACAGTAGATCCAGTCACGGAAGTCTCCGACGCGCGAAAACCATGGGGGCACATCCTCGGCTGGAAGCTGAGTTTGACATGCTGAAGCAATGCTCAAGCTGTCTAACTTCGCTGCAGTCAAAGAAGACGTTCGAGCCATTGAGCAGTTAAGCGGGGCCCAATGGATTGTGGCACAATACGTTCCCAAATCGAATCTGCTTTTCGCCTGGTCAACTGGAGCTTTGCTCGGCCTTTGTGCTGGCATCACTGCACGGGAGTCACTGGCAGAGCACGGGTGCAACGAAGAACCCCCTATGGTCGTCTACTACGCGAGCAACACATGACGACTTTTTTGCGCTAGGGCCAAAGAGCATGGCTGTGGAAGTGCTAAAGTCTCCAAGAATCAGCTCGCAGAACTCTGCCATGTCGATCTCCCCGTTGCCATCGGTGTCAGCCACATCTGTGCATCGCGGAACTGTCCAGAACAAAGTGCTTGATCCTAGCACTTGACATATCCGAAGTACAACCTGGCAGACGTGCTCAAGGCAGCGTGGACATGATCGCCCCGCTCAAGCAGGACAAGAAAGGATACCCAAATATTTCATCGCAGGTCTGCTTACGACAGAAATAACACCCTGAGACTACGCCATGCCAAGCAGCTGATGAACTCCTTGGCATAGTCTTTGTCCTCAGAGCGGCAGGTTGGTCTGTAATGAAAAATCCTGCCACCAAAAACTGTGCAGTTGATCTCTGGGGACTGCCCAACAGACTTTCAGCAGGTTCTGCAAACGAAAAACTATATCTGAAATGCATCGAAGACGCTATGAGGCCAGACAGAATCAGCTCATTCGCAGATACGCTTCCTCCTCGGTCTTTGTCGAAGTAGTTGAACACTGCCTCATCGAAACAGCACGCTGCAAAGTGTCAAGCATTCAACGGCCAGGACGTAAAGCACCACGATGTTGCCACGACATGTCTGCAACTTGCATGAGCCTGTTAAGCAAGATAGATGAAAGCGACTGTTTTCCATAGAAGCTGGGAGTTAGTAACCATCGGTGCGCGAGTCGTGGGAGGCGATGGCGATGCCGCTGGTGGCGATGGGTGACAGCAGTTGTAGCGGCAGGAGCAGCAGCACTACCACTAATAACTATAACTATCACAACCACTGTCATTGTCAGTACCAATACCACTGCCACGACCACTACGACTACTACTACTGCTGCTGCTTCTACTACTACTACTACTACTACTACGACTGCTGCTGCTGCTGTTATTACTACTACTACTACTACTACTACTACTACTACTACTACTACTACTACTAGCTGGCAAAAGAGGTCCGATGTTCGACCAAGAACGTGCAGTCAATCTTGGCAATCTTCGTCAGCAAAATTTTTCGTGGGGGGGGTCCAAAATTGCAGGCAAGCTTGCTTCGCTCGGGCGGTGAAGGTCTTGAAATCTTGCAGTCTTGCACCGCTTGTACCACTTGGACCACTTGCACCACTCGTACCACTTGCACCGCTTGCGCCAATTGAGCCACTTGGGCCATTCTCTTCATGAAATGGTGCAAGCGGCGCAAGTGGTTCAAGTGGCGCAAGTGGTGCAAGCACTCATTAGCAACATTTACAAGACTGCAAGTTGGGCAAAATTGGCTGTAATCTTGCCCCTCCCCAGACGGGCAAGCAAGATAACAAGATTAGCGAAATCTTGGCCCATTGGCGACCCCCCAAGATTACCAAGACTTGCATGATTCGCAAAACTTTGCTCCCAAGTGTCGGACCTATTTTCCCAGCACAATGTACTACTGCCGCTGATACTCGCACATGCTCGGAAACAAATGCAAGGCCGTCTGTAAAGCCCTGCATCAGTCCTGACATGAACAATCTGTCGGTGATATCGCATGCTCCAAGCAGTCATCAACCGTCATGTGTCCCAGTTCGGTGACGCAGAGAGGCGCAAGAAAAAGCTAGCATACTGCACATTGCACGACCAGCGAGCAGTCGCCAGTTTGCAGAACGACTTATCACACGGTAGTTCTGGGTTGGACTCCAGGCCCACGCTGCGGCCTGCAGGGCAGCTCTCTCTTCGGAGGGCAGGACTGGTGGGGGGCTCACCCGCCACTTGTCGCCTGAGTTGAACACCGCTGCTTCAGTGACTGTCTCTAATCCGTTTCTGAGTCTTCTGAGTTAATATGACCATTGCAGCTTGTCGGAATTTGGATGTTGTCAGCTGTGCTGGCCCAGTGCCGGCTGTCGACTGTCAAAGTCTCACGCCAGGGAAATCAATGAATAAACGGTATATAGAAGGAAGGAGAACCCGTCACTCTCGCCCACGGACGTGCCCTTGGCTACTACGCTCCGTAGCTTTCACGGTTGCTTACACTCATTGGTTACATGGCACAGGCTGCTGACTTCTCCTGGGGTCCCACACCTGCAGCCCCTAAACCTGGCCGAATGGAATCCAAAACTGAAGCACAACCTGGCGGAAGATCTCTCGCACGACAGGCCAAGCAACCCAAACTAGTATGCCCAGCAACGTGTGCGGTTGATCTCGTCGCACCAGCTCCTCATTTGTCTTAGGTCCTCCTCTGATGAGCAAGACCAGATCAACCGCATGATGTCCTGTGAAAGCGCTGGCGAGTGTCGTGTCTGCAACAGCTGATGTTCAGCTTCGGGCTTCACAGAAGCCCTGGTCTGCTGATACATGGCCCATCATTAGCAGCTTCAGCCAATACAGCCAATACCGTGCAATCCAGCATTGCCTGTAATTGAATCAAATCTAATCAAACCTCATCGTCCGTTTCTGACCACCCATCCTCGATGCAGAAACTTTGCTTTCGGGCATTCGTCAGTACCTGGAGCCATAGGGAAGGCTCTCGTGACAAACAGGGGCGAGCTCAGAGCATGATTCCAAAATCTCGGACACCACCCGCGCCGAAACACAAACTCGGATGAAGAACCAGGCTCCATCTGCAGAATCTGCATGAGAAGGTAGCCAGCTGGAGCTGCACCGCACTTCACTCGCTGCAGCCGTTGCTGCCGGTCTTATCTCATTGTCTCGGGTGGCTTCAAGAAACTTTCTGCTGTGCCTTCATGAAAGCTCCTTCTCTCCTTGATCTTAGCGCTGTTGTGTTTACAGGGTGTTCGCCATTCATTGCTTGTTCGCTCGCGCTCTCGCCCGTTCGATTACACTTGCAGTGTGCACTGGACCCACGTAGGAGGGCCCTTGTCGCATCTCATCCCAGAGTTATCCAGAGTTCAATGACAGCAAGGCTGTGTGCCCCGCTTCGGCTTCAGCTTTGAGCATTTAAAACTTCAAGATTCTGGGTCTGCGGCCACAAGGTTCGGCTCCCTCGGCGCATAGGGCATCTACGTCTCTACGAACCGATTCCCCCCTGTTCTCCCCTTCTCATGCAGCGCACGGAGGCGAGGCGGTCGCAGAAGCGTTGCACAAAGCGAGGACGCTCCTGGCAGGGGTCGGTAGAAACATTGCTTGCGCATGCTTGGATACTGAGTTCCCGAAACACCTGCGCCTAGGAACAGGCACACATCCCGACAAATCAGCATCGCCCCTGAATCAGACAAGGACTCAACCGGTCAACCAGTCCCAAACCTTGGCCATGTGCAGTTTCAAACATCATGGCCCGATGCTGTTAACACGGATCTTGAAAACGTATAAGGCTCCTCCTGTGGAGTGTTGGCGATCCAAGCAGGGAGCCTGCTAGCGCCGCCTCACAACAAGTAGCAATGAGATACAGATGCAGCTCTGCTTGGGGACCCAGATTGCTGGCATCCGTGAGAGCTTGCCTGCTATGCTAGCAGACGGCCTCTGCTCAACACACCAGGTGATTCCGGTATTGCATGCGGAAATGTCTCCTAAGCTTCTCATGAAAGAGCCATCCTTTGGGACATCTGAGGTTGTCGTTAAAGCTAACTAGGATGCTCGGCTGCAGTATGGGCCACAAGTTCTCGGTCATGCCCGTCCTTCTCGCAACATGCAACGTACGCATGTGTGTATGACTGTATGGACGTATGTACATTATCAGTAAGCAACTAGGTAAGTAAGTAAGTACGTATGTATGTATGTACCAATGTAGGTATGCACGCTTCCAGGTATGAACGTAAGTATTTGTGCATACATGTACACGTGTCATCTTTTATGCACACACCAACAAAAGTTGTCTAAGTGCCACAGAATGCTACAGACACAGGCATACTTGTTGAAATGTACAGCCCGTGACTGCTCAGCCCGGCGCTCACGTTGTCGAAGCTCTTGCCGCTCAAGGTGCTGCCACCCGCTGCCCTTGGCCAAGAGCTTTGAAATGGCGTACAGGGTTTATGAGTTTCACGATAAAGGAAGAAAGAAAAAAGACTGGATGTTTCTGATTCGGGCTGCAGGCAGTCTGTAGGCAATACTGCGTTGTGTCTTGTGAGACTCCCTGCTAACTCTCAGTTTCCCGATCTCGACAGATTCACTCCTGCCGTAGGAAAGGGTAACCAACTTGTTTCAGCCCAAATTACTCTCTGACCCCAAACCCTGGATCTCAAAAAGCCCTTTACCAGTTATCTGCTGCAAGTCGCTCACACGCGCCCCGTGCAAAAACACAAGTGCTCGTGATGCACTCGCGATGTCGAAAAACTGACTGATGCAGCGATCCCAACACGGCGAGGGGGGGGGGAGCAGGGGAGCACGACTGCTTAGTGAACCTGTGGACGCCCTCTGCCACGGCCGAAAGGGCCCGAAAATCCCTTTCCATTCCTCAATGCCAAGATTCCAGTCACCAGCGGCCACCACATCGATCATTAGGCCTGGGCTTGGGATTTTCAACGGTCAAACTCAATTCCGGGCCTGCGAGGTACGTAGGATAGAGAAAATCTTCGTACAGACTCTCAGAGTCTCACTCTCCAGGCTTCCAGAAGAGCTAAAACGTTCAAAGATGCACGTCAAGCCCTGTCAAGCCCTGAGCGAAATGACCGAAACCCACAGTCGCAGGTGTTCAAACAGTGTGCCGATAGTACCGTTTCGCTGGTTCCCGGTGCTGAACCCCAAGTCCCTTTTCCTTGAACCCCAAAACCCTGAGCCGTCTGTGCGTCGTCTCGTTTTGGCTGCGACGCATTGACTTTCAAAGCTTTCGGTTTCAAGCTTTCTGTTAATCTCCTTAGACACCTTAAACCCGAAACCTTATCCCGAAGGCCTGAAGCCTAGACCGGCCCTTCCTTTGCCAAGCAACGATCTCCGAGACTTCGCACCTCTGCCAGGTCCACGCGTCCAGAACAATCCACATCCTGTAAGAAGCAGTTGGAAACACCACATTCGAAGCGCACCCCCTCTCTATCATCTATCTCTCCCCGTCTCTTTCTTTCTGCTGGTCTGGAGTCCAGAGTCCAGAGGACTTGGTTGCCGCCTCTGCCCCGCGCAAGTGCGCACCCCATTTTGGAGTGGACCGTTAGGCGGCAGAATGTGCACAGCTTTCTCTCTCTCCTCCGCTCCTCTTGCTGCCAGCCTGTCAAGCCTACCCGAAGCATTTTCGGGCAAAGGGGAGGTAAAACGAGAGGTGTTTCACGACGGAAAGAGACTGCGGTTATAAAGTATGCGATAGCGATTTCCCCCACTACTCAATCTCTGCATGCATCGTTTCCACAGTACAGGGAAGTCGCTATCTCGCTCTCTCTCTGTATCTATCTCGCTTTCCTCCGCCAGGCAGAGACTCTCTCGCTCTTTTCGCTTTTGTGGGCTTAAGGATGGGGGAGGGACCCCTCTGCCTCACACTCTCTGCCGGTTTTTCTGTGCGATCGCATCTAACCGACGCGACTGGCGACTCAGTAGCAACAGTGCAACAGCATTGAACCCCCATTCGTTGTGGTGATGGTGATAAGCCCCGCGTCTGCAGCTTGCGTGTTCGAAGGAGCCAATAAGTCCAGGATTCAATGTTGTTGGGTTCTTGACCGCAAACTTTGCCGTTTTTCAATATTTCTGTATGCTTTTTTCAGGTTCCTGGACAAGCCTATGGCTGACTTTGCTCGTTGTAAGACAAGACCGCTGCTAGTAACTATGCTTATTGGTAATACTAATTCTTCGACTTCTCATTTGGTTTAAGAACCATAATTACATGCGGTCTCTTATTCTCTAGTCCAAACCACCCACTGCATGGCCGTAGTTCTCGTTTCTGCGCTGGCTGTGGCTTCTTCGCCCGTTGTTTTTCGCAGCCGGGCTACAATCTTGTCCCAAGCACGTAGGAGCTTGTGCATATCATCTTTCGTGCCTGAGCGCGGATTTTCAGCAGAGTTCATAGCGCGAGCAAGACTGTGGAATCTCCACGGGTTCAAAGCTGTGGACACAAGTTGGTGCTCAAAATATCTTGCCACCGCTTTGGGATTGAACGAATGGCTATCGAAGAAGCACTTGCGCAGCTGAGCTCAGAGCCGCAGCTTTCAAAAAACCTGGGCGCAGAGCACTGCCAAGCAACACATGCAAGCAACTCCCAGCACTCACGTCACAAACAGAACATCTAGACCCTAGACTCTTGGTTAATGAAAGGCCCTCTACAGGAAGCCATGGGGACCTTACATTGGGTTGTGTTAATCAGGTGGTTCCATTTAGGCTTTGTCTTGCGCTTGATGGACATCTAATGTTCAGAAGAGTTTTGGGGGAAGCTTCAGAGAAGGGGGGGCAAATATACATTCGCCTCAATGCCGCTGCATGTCGCCACCTAGACTAGACCCTGAAGTGACTCAGATTCTCAACCTGGTCGCTCCTGGAGAAAGATAAGCTACAGGAAAAAGCGTGATGCATTCGTCTGTGCCGAAGAGTGTGTCCCTGGTTAACTCGCGATATCGCCTGAATCAGCACGCCCAAATTTCCCAATGCGTCCTGCAGCAGCATGCTGACAGTCTAACTAGACTAGACAAAGGGATCACAACATCGGCCCATCTTACCTGCTGGCCAAAATTCACCCCAAACTTACACACGCAACGAAGCTGCCCCTCCATCTTGGTCGGCGGATTTTGGATTGCGGGCAAGTGGCACATTCTCGCGGTCTTTCTTGTTGCGGCAGTTCCTCTGTTGCACGCTGAGTGAAACGACTTTGCCGTCCCTTCCATGAGGCAACCGACTGTCACTCGAAGTGGGCTCCGCCTTGCGGGTTCCCTGCACTTGCTAACTACTATGGTAACTATAGGGGCCTTCAAAGCAAGAACAGAGGATTGTTGCATGGTATACTATCCGTGTTGATCAGCACTAGAAGTGGGGAGCAGTGCTAACTACTCCGACCTCTACAGACGATTGCCAGCTTCTCAGCCAAGGATCTCATTTCCGACTGAGCCGAGTACAAACCTCAGCTTGAATGTCGCAGAGAGCCCCAGCAAGGCTCGCTGTGCAGCCCACGTGCTATCCTTTTCGGCTTCCCCAGCTGCAAATGTCTACGAATGTTCGGCGCATAAGAAAAACAAGCTGAAACAACTAACTTGCCCGGCACAGGAATGGCAGCCTGCAGCTTCACAGAAACTTGAATGCAGGCTTCCTGCCAAGATACGCAACGACCAGGGTCAGATTCTTGCTGCTCCCACGGAGTCAAACAAAAACAAAACAAGCCTAGTACATTGCAATCGGTCTCTAGCCATTGCGCGAAGCCTGCATCAGTCAGGTTGCCAAGTCCAACATCACCCCGCTCTCAGGTTAGATGCTGAGGTCATCGTCACAGAGCACGGGCCATGTAGCATTGGAGCCTGAACTGATAGGGCCTGAGCCGGCAGAATCCTTAGCTTCGAGCAAAGCACGTCAACATTGGAAATCCAGAGCGCGCTCTAAAACATCAGCTCTAGCACCGCTATTGCCAATGCGTGCCCGAGACACTGCGGGCCTGCCGCCCCAGTTCGCGGCTGCAGATGGTAGCCTCTACAACATCAACTTGCTGAGCCTGTATACAGGGTTAGAGTATCGAGGCAAAGCATTCTGAAGGGCGAGTGAAGCGGCGAACGAAGACTGGTGAACCAGTCCGCGGAGGTGCTGGTGCAACGACTGCTGCAGGCGGCGTCGGCGAGCGAACTGCGCAGCTGGCCCCCTGTCGCCTTGTTGGCGAGAGTAAAGTCTGGGTTGTAGCGGCTGCAGGTATGCTTCAGTAATCTACTGAAGACATCCACCATGTTTCCGCCGATGCGTACTGTTTGGAGAATTCGCCACTGTGGAGCCCAACCTCTTGAACCGAAGCATCGGGCCTTCGATGCCTAAACCCGGTTGAGCTACATCAAAAGCCCGTAAGATTTCTTCAATAAGGTGACGGTGTGCGAGACACCTCGCCAGCAAAAACAGCTTATTATGCAGGGTCATCGCAGAACTTTTGCAGATGCATATCATCTTTCTTTTTCCTGCGGCTCTGTTTGTCAGATATCCGTGGCTTTGAGGGACCTTTGGATCAATGCTAAAATACGTGGCGTCTCACACTTTCTCGCCAGCTATGACACATCAACAACAAAGATTCCTTCAAGAACGCTTGCAAACACCAGCCCTCCCAGGTTGTCCACGTCAGGCACAACTTATATGCAGATAGGCTGCACGCAGTACTGCGGGCTGTTCGGCGCCACCTCTGCAGCAAAACTTCCGTGATGCTGCGTTGCTCTAACATTTAAACATATCCACTTGCAGTGGTGTCAGCTCGACTCACCTGCAAGACATGGCATCCAGGGGCAAACCATGTCCGTCAAACTTTCAGCAGCCGGGCGCATGGGTGCCCGGGTACCCTCCTACCTGTCTTCCAGCCCATAGCGACCGTGGCACTGGAACCAGGCCCGGCGAGCGCCCGCGGGCCACAAAGGTGGCATCAGGCACGCGCGTGCCTGCAGGGACTGCGATGGACTGTGTACTTTAAGGTTGGGTTTCAGCACCAGCTGGTGGACAATCCGTGTGAACCTGCTTTGGAAACCAGGATGGACAGGTCCGGCAAGAGAAAGGGACCCAAAAGCGACTAAAGCCGAATGATTGATTCAGACTACCATGGCATCCTACAGTCCTACAAGTGAGTACAATTGTGGGCATGAGCTGCTCATCTGACCGAATATACACATTCGTCTGGCGGAGAAACCGCCCGTATGGCCGTCAGTTTATATGAGCCATGGTATTCCAGCCTGCTTCAAGCCTGTCCATCTATCAGTCGATTATCTTCGATTTCAATCAAAGACTGCAGTAGACGACCTTGCACAGAGCCGGCAGGCGGCATTGCTCCAGCGTATCTCGGCGTGAGCAGCACTCCCTCACCACTGGCCTCAGGAGGACACCAAAAACCTGCAAAACCTCAACACGAGGGATGTGCTGCTAGAAGGGCTCCGCTTCCGAAAGGAATCTAACGGACAGTCTTGAGCTCTTGCAGCACAGCCGCAATGTTGCATGGGGACGTCGAAACCTGCTCATGGCTGCAAGTTGAGCTCTCTGCAAAGGACATCGCGAATGACAGGTGCCCTCACGCATCCCGTTGGAGCCCTCCCTCCCGGCTTCACAAGTTCACCCTCGTTGCTTGCTAGGTTACCAGATAACCGTTACTACGACAGAGCGCGTGAAGCTGGAGTGCTGGCAACAGCAGATCCCGCTGTGCCTTTGCCATGCGCGCAGGATAACATGGCGATGGCGTCCTTCCCGAAGCACCTCTGCCGACCATTGCGGGAGCGCTGCCCCTCGTCACCTGGGATGCAGTGAAGCAAGAGAGAGGACGGTGCAGGCCTGAAGACTCCGACGAGGTGCCGGGAGGATGTAGCTGGAACTCTGTGCCAAAGCCGGGGATGTGCCTCTAGGTGTTATGCATGCCTGCGACGCAGGAGACGGCGATCTCACCAGATAAACCTGACGAGGAGGGCTTTGAGAACAAAGGCGTGGAGCCAGGGGCTGTGCCGCTTGGCTCGGTGCCTGTGGTGCCAGGACAACACGTCTGGCAGGCACAGGGGATCGCCCTCGCTGCTCAATCGGCTCGAGAGCCCTCACTTGCCCCGGCGGGTATGCAGCAGACCCACTCCGAACGCCCAGTATGTGGCCAAGGGCCGGCGGTGGGGCAGGACAGTGCATGGAGCCACTCCATGCCGATCCCGGAGTTGGGCAAAGCATGGATCCTGGGAGGCTTGGATGTGCAATGGCTGGTCCGAGCAGTGACTGGCCATGCATGCGCGGCTCGAAGCTTGAGTGTCGTCCGCGAGCTCGACACGCCGAATCTGCACCTGCCGAGGTGCTTCGAGCTGACCGCCGCGGACTCACATAAGTCCATCTCGGTGGAGGCACTGGAGATGGAAGCCGGGGTGAGGCTGTCGAAAGCTGCTGCCACTGACGAGGTGGCGGCGAGTAGGCAAGATGTCTTCGCGGCTGCGGAACCGCCTGCTCTGGGAGATAACCTGAGCAGCAAGTTCAAGTACATCATTTATGCTTTTGCAGACTGTTTGCAGGGTGCTTATGTTCTGGTGAACCAACCCTGTGACACTTCCTCAACTGTGCCGGGCAAGATGCTGCTGCCATGGCCTGGAAGCTGTGCAACTTGCCATCCAGAAAACGTCGGAGCGCCAGCCGGTTGCGTAGCAACCCCTGGTGGTGAAAAAGAGACGCAGCCCTGCGGGTGCATCCTGCTCGGCTGTGGCCCAAGGCTGTAAGTATGCCTGACAGACATGCCAGGAACCACTGTGACATGCTATGAAACTGGCAAAGCCATCGCGGACAAGGTTGGCGCATGCCCTTGCGAGGGCCTCTGGCACCTCATGGATGCTTGGGCTGCATGTGCTGTAGCTGCACCTTCTCCACCAGAAACCTGGCAAACACCATGTTCGAACGGGACTGCCGCATGCGCAGTGGCTCTTGTAGCTGGACACGATAGGCACAACCTTCAGAATTCAGTTTCTGTGGACCTTGGGTACGGCTCTCTTTAAGGATGCGCGGACAACTTCAATACCGTGCGAATCCATAGGTAGCCAGCCTGCTGCACGCTGCAAGCATACTGGATGATTGCAGACGTGCAAAATAGAATTCTTCCCGTGATCCAAGTTCGCACTCCCCAAGTTGTCACACCAGCTTGCACGTTCATGCTGCTATGTAGCCCGCGGCAGTGGCAACGGAGGTGGTGGAGGCAAGCATGGCACGGCAATCGGCTCCAGAAGGACCTTGGAAGTACTCAAGCCTCGAAGTGCTTCATGGCCCAGGTTGTCACTGTTATTCGGGTCTTCGCACCATTCCGCTGTCATTCTTGTTGCTCTGCTTCCGCATCACAAGAGCGATCGATGCTCTTGCGCCAATGATTCGCTTTGCTGTCGGTCGTGGTTGTGAGACTACAACTATCAAGTAGTAGAAGTAGCAGTAGTAATAGTCGCCGTCGTCGAAGTCGTAGTAGTAGTGCTCGTCGTCGTCGCCGTAGTAGTAGTAGTAGTAGTAGTAGTAGTAGTAGCAGGAGTAGTAGTAGTTGTTGTTGTAGTTGTAGCAGAAGTAGTAGTAGTAGTAGTAGTAGTAGTAGTAGTGGTAGTAGAAGAAGAAGTAGCAGCAGTGGCAGTGAAAGTGGCAGTGGCAGTGGCAGTCGCAGCAGCAGCAGCAGCAGTAGCAGTAGCAGTCGCAGTGGCAGTAGCAGTAGCAGTAGCAGTAGCAGAGCAGTAGCAGTAGCAGTAGCAGTAGCAGCGGCTATAGCAGTAGCTATAGCAGTAGCAGCAGCAGTAGCAGCAGCAGCAGCAGGAGCAGTAGCAGTAGCAGTAGCAGTAGCAGTAGCAGCAGCAGCAGCAGCAGGAGCAGGAGCAGGAGCAGGAGCAGGAGCAGGNCAGCAGCAGCAGCGGCAGTAGCTATAGCAGTAGCAGCAGCAGTAGCAGCAGCAGCAGAGGAGCAGGAGCAGCAGGAGCAGGAGCAGGAGCAGGAGCAGGAGCAGTAGCAGGAGCAGTAGCAGTAGCAGTAGCAGAGTAGCAGTAGCAGTCGCAGTCGCAGTCGCAGTCGCAGTTGCAGTTGCAGTTGCATTTGCAGTTGCAGTAGTCGTCGTAGTAGTAGTAGTAGTAGTAGTAGTAGTAGTCGTCGTCGTCGTCGTCGTAGCAGTAGTAGTGGTATTAGTGGTAGTGGTAGTAGCAGTAGTAGTAGTAGTAGTAGTAGTGGTAGTGCTAGTAGCGGTCGTCGTCGTCGTCGTACTAGTACTAGTACTAGTACTAGTACTAGTACTAGTACTAGTACTAGTACTAGTACTAGTACTAGTACTAGTACTAGGACTAGGACTAGGACTAGGACTAGTACTAGTACTAGTACTAGGTACTAGTACTAGTACTAGTACTAGTACCTAGTACTAGTACTAGTACTAGTACTAGTACTAGTACTAGTACTAGTACTAGTACTAGTACTAGTACTACATCCACGAACCCTACCACAAACAATTATCTAACCCTTATACTAACACTAGCCNGTACTAGTACTAGTACTAGGTACTAGTACTAGTACTAGTACTAGTACCTAGTACTAGTACTAGTACTAGTACTAGTACCTAGTACTAGTACTAGTACTAGTACTAGTACTAGTACTAGTACTAGTCCTAGTCTAGTAGTAGTAGTACTAGTACTAGTAGTACTAGTAGTACTAGTACTACCAGTACTACTAGTACCACCAGTACCACCAGTACTACTAGTACTACTAGTACTACTAGTACTACTAGTACTACTAGTACTACTAGTACTACTAGTACTACTAGTACTACTAGTACTACTAGTACTACTAGTACTACTAGTACTACTAGTACTACTAGTACTACTAGTACTACTAGTACTACTAGTACTACTAGTACTACTAGTACTACTAGAACTACTGGTACTACTAGTACTACTACTAGTACCCAGCCTGCTCCTGTGACTCCCCTCTCTCGTCTTTTGTCGCATGCTGTTTCTGCGCCTTTTTCTCTGCGCTTGTGGACACTGCTGTGTTGTCCGGCTTTTCCCATTACATAAAATTTTCCTACTAGATAGGACTTTCCTATTGGATAGGGTTTTCCTGTTAGATAGGGTTCTCCTATTAGATGGGGTGTTCCTATTAGATAAGGTTTTCCCAGTAGATAGGGCTTTCATATTGGACAGGGTTTTAATTAGATAGGGTGTTTCTGTTAGATAGGTTTTCTTATCAATTAGGGTGTTCCTATTAGATAGGGTTTTCCCATTAGATATGGTTTTCCTCTTAGACAGGGTTTTCTTATCAGACAGGGTTTTCCTATTAGATAGGGCTTTCCTATTGGATAGGGTTTTGCCATTCGATAGGGTTTTCAAGTGACAAAATGGTGAAAGGAGCTCTCTTGTGAAATGGCTTGGCTTGGCTTGGCTTGGTGTGGCGTTCATAATAGTAGACGAGATCGGCTCATGGAGCATGTGCGCCTTTGGCAATGATTGTTTCACAATGCGGCGACGGAGCCCATGCAAGCGATGGGCGTTCTGCTTAAACAGTACAGGGGATTTTGGACACTGTTGCACACTTTTGCAAAAGGATTTGTGGAGTGCCTCGAGTAAGCATACCACTTTTCCATCCCCTGTCGTAGCAGTAGTAGTCGTCGTCGTCGTAGTAGTAGTAGTAATAATCAGAATAGAAGTAGTCGTCACGCCTGCCCTCTAAAGTAGCAGTAGTAGTCCGCCGCCTGCTCCTCTACAGTAGCAGTAGTACTCCACCGCCTTCCCGCCTAAACTAGTAGTAGTCGCCCGCATGCCGCATGCCCCTCTAAAGTAATAGTAGTCCCGGGGCGGTTTGCTCCTTTAAAGTGGTAGTATTCCTCAGCCGTTTGGTGCTGTAAAGCCACTTAAGGGGGTCACAGGAGCAGGCTGGCGGCTAGTACTAGTACTAGTGCCGTTCAATTTTCGCCCTGCCTGCGACGGAGGTGGACTCCTGCTGTGCTCCGGAGACGAACCCTTCGGAGGGGTGAAACCCTCCGAAGCCAGAGCAGCGGACCGGCTGAAAGAGCCCTGGGCACCAGCTGCAGTTCCGAACTACATCTATGCCGCCGACATGCATTGACAGTACATCCTTGTGGCTTGATAGTTGGCATGGTTTTGTTTACAGGGACAAAGCCGGCATCCGTGATAATTCGTGCGAGCTCTTGGCTGCTTAAGCCATCGTTTTCCTAACTTTGCGTGATCTGAGCATTTTGAGTGTGTGGTCATCCAATCATGCAAACTAGAATAACCAGAACATATCATCCCAAATATCAGAAAACATCAGAATCACTCATGGGATGGCATGAATACCCTGAACGTACGACAACTTGGACAGTGACAAGTACGATAGCTTTCTCTACGTCCCACTCTGCCCTGACGAGTTTGACCAGTGGTCCCCAATGAAATTTGTACTCATACGGCCATCAGCTGTGGTAACGAGGGCCTCAATAATGGTCGTGTTCTGCTACAGCTTATACACTCTCTACTAGCTATATACGTGGTCTTGCCCGTCTTCTTGTTTGCGTGCACGATCATGGCCCCAAACTACGCATTCGACCCCCAAAACAAACCACCGGCCTCACTGGGCGAGGCTGGGTCCACAGAAGCTGGAGCTGGAGAGTCCTCCGGTCACAAAGACAGAAGCTGGCGGCGCCTTCCCATTTGTGTAGGAGTGCTACGAGTAAAGCAGCAACGAAGCGATGATGAGTTCAAAACAACGACGACAGGGCCGGTGCGGAGAAAACTGCGCAAACATCGGCATGCTGGTCAGGTCGAAGTGTTACGAGACTATCTTGGCTGGCCTTACAGTGATGGCGAAGGTGCAACAACAATTAAAGGACCGGATAACCCCACAGGTGTATTTCGTCTTTTGGCAAAGAGTCTAGAAGGGAATAGGAGTGAGTGAGTGAGGGAGGCAGCGAGTGAACGAGTGAGTGCGTCAGTGCGAGTGAGTGAGTGAGTGAGTGAGTGAGTGAGTGCGAGCGGTGCAGCGTGCAGGTGTGGGATTCAGGGCGACCGCTTCCGCGTTCTTCTGTCATCCGGCAAGCGGGTTTTCAGCGACACCTTTTTGACTTGCAGCGACAGGCAGGGTGTGATCAGCGCCAGTTGGCTGCAAGAAACTCCTAAGCTCGGCAACAGCTGCTTTAAGCTTCAAGGCATCAGGCAAACTGTCTCCGGCCGATTTACGTCTGCGCTGACCGCGCCCAAATCGAGTTCTTCCTCCTGAACCAGCAGAAGCAGTGAGTGCTGCCAACATGTCGTCAGCGAGCTGGGGAGACCTGTCATGGCAGACTTAACGCAGGAAAAGTAAAAGTTTCAAGGGGGCTGACGTCGCTCAAACAGGACCTCGCACTCGCTGGCGGCTTTTGCAAACCCACGCGCGCCACCCACTAGGGTGTTGCTCAATTGGCATCTGTGGGCAAACAGCAACAGCACTTGGAAACAGACAGCTGGCACCTAACCGAAACAGAACAAGTCAAAAGTAACGGCATCACACAAAGCTATGCGAAAGGCAGAACTGGCATGTGACCTTTTCGCATGACTCACAGTGGCCATCCTGTGCAACCCTGTCCAGTCACCAGAAAAGCAATTTGGCGTGGGCTGGCTCCCCATCCGGGTCGCACTGCCTCCAAGCGATTTTGCGTGGGCTGGCTCCTCATTCCGGGTCGCACTGCCTCTTGGCTGTCATCCTCCTCGCCGTCGACAGTATAGGCAAGCTCTTCTCTCAAAAGCAGGCAAGCAGCCCACTCGGAGGTAGACAGGTTTGTGTTGGAGGCTTCCAACAGAGTAGTCTGCAGAGTGCGTTTCGTCGCGTTGAGAGTCTTCCGGAGGGTGCGCGCCCCGAAGCGCGCGCGCCATCCAACAGAGCAGTCTGAGAGTGCGTTTAGTCGCGTTTAGAGTCTTCCGGAGGGTGCGCGTCCCGAAGCGCGCGCAGCCTCCAACAGAGCAGTCCGGAGAGTGCGCTTATTAGTCGCGTTTAGAGTCTTCCGGAGGGCGCGCGCCCGGAAGCGCGCATCCAACAGTGGTGACAAGTGGTCAGTGAGTGATGATGATGATGATGATGATGATGAGTGCGTGAGACTGAGTAAGTGAGTGCGTGGTGAGTGAGTGATGATGATCAGTGGTGAGTGAGTGAGTGAGTGAGTATGATGATGATGATGAGTGAGTGCGTGGTGAGTGAGCGCGGCATGCGTGGTGAGTGAGTGATGATGATGAGTGATGATGATCCGTGGGTAGTGAGTGAGTGAGTGATGATGATGAGTGAGTGCGTGGTGAGTGCGTGGTGAGTGAGGGTGATGAGTGAGTGAGCAAAGAGGAGGGAGGGAGGAGGAGGAGGAGAAGGAGCAGGAGGAGGAGAAGGAGAAGGAGAAGGAGAAGGAGAGGAGAGGAGGCGGGAGAGCCCCAAAAAGTAAGAACCCCACACAAAGATGTGGGGAACAACCACCACCACCACCAACACCACGCATCCACCGCAACTATCAACACAAGCTTGCATGAAATGCACAAGCCGTGCATCATAAAGCTTCCCGAGGCAAGTTGCGCCTGCCAAACACCAACTTCTCCACACGTCACCCATACCTTTCACCGCCGCATCTCCTGAGACTGATCAGCTGGAGGAGGATGCTGCTCTTCCGGCAGAGATGGCAGAGACTCCTCCCGACAGCGAGCTGAGGCATCGAGACTAGGCGGATGCCCCATTCTGCGTCTACAGAAGGCAACCTTTGCCTCAGCAGGAGCACCATGGCCCTTTCCTGACCTGACGCCCTGTACCGGTCACCAAAGCCTGAACCAGATCAAGCCAGTCGTTATACCAGGCATGTAAATCCCTGTCTGCATTTAGGCATGCTGAGAGGACATTCTTGCTCCTGCTGCGGTCGCGGCGAAGGTGACGATTCCGATGGCGTCCTCGGCGAGGGCATAGGCTCCTGGACGATGCAGTCACACATCCAGGTAGACACACATCGAGTCCACATGTAGCAACATGTAAAATACACTATGACGACTTGCCATGCCATGAAGCTGGCTGCAAAACACGATCAATTTGTCGTATGTTGACTTATCTGTGCTTGCGCAGGTACATGCAAATGCACGAAGACCACTGGAGTACAGTACGTGCATAAGTTGACTCGCCATGACAACACCTGGCAGTTTCGGACTGGCAAGCACCCTTCCATATCGGTCCTGCACCGGCATTGGCTCTCCCGGCCGCAGGGGCAGTGCTAAGCCCGAGCTGGGCTGCGAAGGTTGCGGCAGCTGCGCAGGCAGCGGCGGCAATTGTGCAGCCGGCTGGGGCTTCGAAGACGCAGCTTCACTGGTTTCGCCTATCCGCCGCGATGGAGGTTTGAAGCTGTGGGTGATGCTGTCCCAGAAGTACCGCCTCTTGTACCTGAGACGATCATATGGGCAAAAGTCGCATGACCGACTTAAGACGGTCGTCTGTCGTGATTCATAGACTGGCCGCTCATCCAGCACCTCCCTGGAGTTGGTCGTTGTCTGCATGAGTACAGCCATCTGGAGTGCATGCTCCTGCCCATACGCTCCGGCCTTTACATGCTTACTGCCTTGGACCTGCCAGGCTTGCGATTTCTTCGTCGGGCCGGTTGATGCAAAAGGCAAAGAAAAGGCAAAGCGCGTTACTGCAGGGTCTCACCGGAACAAGGGAAACACACATGAAACTTGAGCGGACCTGCTGCGTGCAAGAAGCAGTCCTTGTTCTCTTTCTTGGAGTCCTCTAACCTGTCCAAGAACATGTTGCGCCTCGCCAGCATCTTCTCCTCGGGTACTGACAGGACTTCCGCCCAATATGCACCCCCCCCACTACTACGTCATTGTCTTAAAGTATGGCTATAACGGTCAGCAAGTATACCTTGAAAAGCAGGGGCACTTGTTCGCACAGCGCGGGGCTGCTACGGTGCACATAAAAACGTGTGCCTTCCGAGTCTCGAGAGAGAACTGGCAATCATTGACCAGCCGAATGTATGCAGCTTGTGCAGCCAAACCCCAGGACTGCACCAAGGTATCGTCCGTCGGATTTCCTGCACATCGATGGTGGACCCAATCACAGCGAAGCGCGCGTGTTCGTGTGTTGATAGGCGGCTTGCATTGTTTACAGGGTGACTCAACCGGCTTCAGCTTTAGCTGGACAACTGCTGGAAAAGAGTGACGCCGGTCAGCTCCACCAGCAGCTGCACTCGTCGCCAACCCCTACTTGGCAGCTGGGGGATGGCTGGGGCCACAGCGCCAGGCTTACCAGCACAGTCCCGCCCCGACATCCCAAGGGGGAGATAGCATGATGATTGGCTTGACTACTCCGGGCTGGAGCCTTTAGGCAGGGAAGGGTGCCTCCAAGATCTCAGCAAGAAATAGTTTTTCTGCGAATCTAGATCGGTGGACTTCCCGCCTGGAAGCACAGTGGGTTGGCAGGACAGAAGCTGTGTCAGGGTGTCGATGAGGAAGGTGTTGCGGCTTTTCCTGGTCAAGAAGTCTGGACCAGACATGCGAAGCCCCAAACTTGCACTGAGTTGAAAGCATGCTACGAACGAGAGAAGGGGGGCAGACTCTGGGCCAAGGCAGGACCAAGCTTCGCATCCTCAGCATACCTGAGTCGCCAAGTTTGGCAGCCCTTGACTGGCTGTCTGGTTGGCCGGGGAACTCCGCGGAGGGGGNGGGGGGGCGGGGTTTGCTGCGCGCTAGAAGCTTCAGGGCGGCCTGGTGTCCAACTACCGGCTTTGCTCAACCAATACCATTTCAGCAGCGAACAAATTAACAGGATCTCACGCATACAGATTGAAATCTTGCCTCAGCAGCCATTGCACACTTTGACATCTTTTCGCTTCGATGCAGCGAAGGCACAGTACCATAAGCTCCAAACACGCCTCGCTCGGCTGAGGGTAGCTAAGGCAAGTGACAGGTGCGTGTGCTTCCATCACCATCATCACCATGATCACCATCATCATCATCATCATCCTTATCTCAAAATTATTGCATGCGCCAGTAGCATCAGCATGAGTTCTTCTTCACCTTGATCGACCATCGCTAATGTTTCTGTATGCATGTTTACACATCCCACATTATACATATACACATACATGTGCAGATGTGTATATGTATTCATGTACATACATACCGATATATATATATATATATGCATACATACACATGTATGTGTCTGGGAACAACTAGACCCATGCATACATGCATGCATGCATGCATGCATGCATGCATCCATACAAACATTCATACGTACATAAATGTGCAAAGTTTACACATAGATCTGTATGTCTGTATGTCTGTATGTCTGTATGCATGTCTGTATGTATGTATGTATGCATTCACGTAGTAAGTTAAAGTTACTTCATACCCATCCATCCATCCATCCATCCATGCATCACCCATCCATCCTTCCATCCATCCATCCATCCATGCATCCTTCCTTCCCTCCTTCCATCCATACATGTAAACCATACCTGGTTGCGTATCTACCAACCTATCTGCCTGCCTACCTACCTACCTGCTTGCCTAGGCCAAAACATTAAGCTAAGAATGTCTCTTGTTTTGTGGGATGGTTGATTTATTCTGCTCTCTAACAAGTGTAGCAGCATGCGTAATCCTGGTGGCAAGAATACTAAAATACTAATTCGTTGTACAAGCGCAACAGTAACAGCGTGAATGTTCTTGATAATAATAACAATAACTATAACCATAACCGTATTCGTACTATGAATAGAAAACCCATAGTAATGGCAACAACAATAGTAATCGTGATAGTGTTAACACTACTAACTACTATAAGCAAGACTGATAACAGTAATCGTTATACATATAATACTTGTAAGCGGTAAGGGCAACGGAAGCAATAGCAGGAACAGTGAAAGCAAAAGTGATAGAGGTGGTGAACTGCTGCAATACCGACTGCTGCGATGGCTGCCTAGCGATAGTGATAAATGTAGTAGCCGTAGTCGTAGTAGTCGTAGTAGTCGTAGTAGTCGTAGTAGTCGTAGTAGTCGTAGTAGTCGTAGTAGTCGTAGTAGTCGTAGTAGTCGTAGTAGTCGTAGTAGTCGTAGTAGTAGTAGCAGTAGTAGTAGTAGCAATAACACTAGCAGTAGCAGCAGTAGTAGTAGTAGTAGTACAGTATAGTAGAACAGAAGTAGTCGTCGTCGTCTTTGTGGTGGTGGTCTTGGTGGTGTTGGCGGCGGTGGTGGTGGTGGTGATCGTGGTGGTGGTATGGCGCAACCCTACGGTTTGCCCGCACTCCTCTGGATGAAGTACGTTTCGACTGCCCGATGCTTCCGGAGCTGAAGTCTCATGGAACTTGGTGTATTTTGTTGTTTTCAGAATGCAGCCCTCTCGGTACTTCCAACATCTCTTACTAAAATACCCGACCCCGGCACGCAAATCCAAAACCTTAAAGTCTGCAGTTGGCAGCCTGAAACACGGGATGCATGCACTTCTGAGATCGTGTAGTTGTGGCAAGATTTTCAGTGTTTTGCTGCTACTTCCCAGTAGGTAATCTGTTCAGCACCGGCTCCCCCAAACATTGCACAGGCGCCCTCCCCTTCGATGTTTACTGCTCGGGCCGGCGCATAAACCTTAAAAGGTCCGTCCATGATCACGGTGTTCCCGTTCCTGTGTGATTTTATGCTGTTCGCCCTTCTCTTTGCGAGCGATGTAGGCAAGCAGACGCAACGAGACCGCCCACGGCCAAGCAGGCCTGCCGCACCTGTTGGCTGCAGCTCGCAGCACGAAACCGCATCGCAAACTCCATACTCGAGTCCTCCTCCTGCCTCTCTACCCTCCTTCCTCCGACCCCAAGCCACCATGCACGAAGCCTCGGGCTGACAAAAAAAAGCACGAGCTGGACGGCCTGCACCGTACAGATCTTTGTTCTGCCCTTGGAAAATGAGCTTTAATTTAATCTTGGGGGGTCGAGTTTTAGCATCTTCCCTTTGCGCCATGTTTTATTGTAAGCCCTTTATTGGGCCGCAGGATTTGAAAATGGCATCGATCGGAGGCTCAAGCCGGGGGTGTGCTCCCAACTTGAGTCCAAACCACTTCTTCCACTCAGCCAGGAGGGTCAACGACTTGAGTCAAAACCTTTTCCTTCCTTCCTTCCGCCGGGGAAAGGTCTGCGAACAAACCCGGGCCTAGGCCCCCCCCTCCCTACCTTGTTGGTGGAAGGGGGCCTTGGAGTCTGTGGTCGGGGCTGTTCCCCGTGGTTTTTTAAACATGTAGAGTGTGTTCGGCGTTTAACCCCCAAGTGACCCGGCCGGGTCGTGCTCGCGGCCGTAGGGCCAGGCTTGCCGATACTGATACTTTAGCCCGCGTCCCGGCCTCGTCTCCGCGCCCTCTATGGCCTATCTCTCCCCATGTAGTACCTACGGTTTGCGCGGTCCCCCGGTTTTGTGCAATGACGAAACACCTGAGTGCCAAGCAATGCAGGTCCACAGTACGAATAGGGCAGGGCCTTAACTGGGGCGGCCGCGGTTGTGGGTTTCCCCCCTTCTTCTTGAGAAGACAGCCCGGTGTAGCAAACAAAAAAAAACATTCACTACTTCAGGTGGGGTCCCCCTTAGAAATCCAACACAGGTTGCTGTAGACGCTCGTGATTCAAAGCCCCTGACACAGTTACCGAATTAGCGGCAAATCGGCAAAACTCTATTTGGAAGCCGAGTGTGTTGCAAGTATGCAGAGAGTTGGGGGCTTATGGCTCCCCTTTGGTAGTGGTCCTGGCT
The DNA here is from genome assembly GCA_003297005.1 of Symbiodinium sp. clade A Y106. NCBI lineage: Eukaryota > Dinophyceae > Suessiales > Symbiodiniaceae > Symbiodinium > Symbiodinium sp. clade A. The sequence continues at coordinate 77,189 of BGNK01002172.1, read as the reverse complement.
CCGCGGCTCGTCATAATTAGGCTTGGCTTCGCAAGCGAAACTAAAAGTAGAAACCGAATTTTGCCGCGCTCGCTCACTCACTGCGCCCCCCGCTTTTACGTGGATCTTGTCGGAATTGGGCCATATGCGCCTGTATCTGGTAGACAGCGCGCCACCGTTTGTTTGGCCGAAGGTTGACGGGTTCCCTCGGTCTTGCAGTGGGGTCTCCCCCCGGTGCGGAAGATCGCTCCTCTGGTAGGTCTCGTCGTCGTAGGTGTTGTGGCGGTTCCCCCGCTGGTTCAGCGGGTCTGTATGCGAGTACTCCTCTGAGGATTGTGGGCTACCAAGGGCTCGTCCATGCATAGGTCGTTGTCCTCCCCCTCGGCATCGGGCTTCTGCTTTTTAGGCGGTCTTCTCCTCGACGGTGTGGTTGCCTTTCGCTTCTCAGGCTGCTGGGCCTTGTCATCTGCTAGGCTCCCCGTTAATCGCTCGGGCCTTGAGCAGCATGTCGTGCACTTTCTCGGGGAAGCGCATAGTGTACACTCGGTTCTCAGCGGCGATGCGAGGCATGTAGCGGTCAACAATCCGCACAAGCCTGTCTGNCGGGCCTTGAGCAGCATGTCGTGCACTTTCTCGGGGAAGCGCATAGTGTACACTCGGTTCTCAGCGGCGATGCGAGGCATGTAGCGGTCAACAATCCGCACAAGCCTGTCTGCCTTCCCCCCGAGTTTGCAGCGCTTGAGGAATCGCTGCTGGTATTGTTCGTACTCCGACTCTCCTGTTGGCCGAGGAGCTGCCCCGTGCTGCAGTCCAGGTAGTCCCCCTTGCGTTTGGTGAATGTCTCGACGTATCCATCTGTCTAAGGGCTCTAGTGGGTATAGCATATGCAGCCCCTTCCTCGTCGCGAACTGTGTCATCGCATCCAAGTTGGCTCCCCCCGTCGCCCCCCCGGGGGGGCTCCGAATGGTGCTCTTCCTCCTCTCGAAGTGCAGGACTTGCGGCACTGGCTGTGGTCGTGGCTTTTGCGCCTCTCTTGCCGGTGGGGTATTTCCCCGAGAGTCTGAACCATGCAAGCGGCACTGTGGGTCGGCTCGCTCATGGTTTTTGCGAAAGCCGGTGGTGCACACCCCCTTTGCGTAGCGGCAGAGTTTGCAGACCTTGGGCGGTGCTGCCTCCATCGCCTCGGCCATTGGCGAACTTCACTATCTCCCCGTCCTTGCCACAGTCACGATCACTGGGTCGAGAAACTCCCCCACCGAACAGGGAAGTGATCGCTGTGGCAATGGAGGCAACGGAGCGGACGGTGAAGATCTGCGTCCCCTTCTTCTGCAAAGCGCCGTGGGAGAAGCTCTTGCACTTGCTAGGTCGCACCCAAGGAGGTAAAGCTTCAAACTTGCCCTCCGTGAATATGGCTCGATCGTGCCTAAGCCTGCCAGAGTTCCTGAAGCAAAGCGGCAGCAGGTATGTGTGCTCAAGCACCGCTGGGAAAGGTGTGAAGGCTCCCCCAAGGTGGACANTGCCTAAGCCTGCCAGAGTTCCTGAAGCAAAGCGGCAGCAGGTATGTGTGCTCAAGCACCGCTGGGAAAGGTGTGAAGGCTCCCCCAAGGTGGACAGCCTTGGGTCAACCTCACACCTCTCCCCCGATGCAAGGAGGCGGCACAGGCCCCCAAGCAAAGGTGCAGAGCCAACTCTGCTGTTGCATCCAGAGGGTCTAGCAGCGCCAGGCAACGCGTGAGGCTAAAGCCCTCGAGGCATTGGTCATGTTCCTCCATTTGGAGGCTTAGGACTTTACTAGAGAAACGACTGCAAAGCACATGGCCGCTCTTGCAAGCAGAACTCCCATCCTGCCCCACTAAAGCCTGCGGAGGCCGGCATGTAAGACTAAAGCCGAATGTGCGACCGTTGCCTAGTATCGTCCGACTCGTTATACGACACACACACACACACTGGCTGGTTAACATGCTGGCTTTTTAAAGCTCGGATGCCTGTGCATGCACTTGTTGCTTTGTTCTTCTTGTTCAGATCTGTTTTCTTGTTTGCACCTGCTCACCACCCGCAGCAGCCTGTTTGCCGGCTCGCCGGACTTCTTGTTGATGCTTATTTGCACTTTGTCGGCAAGTATGCTTCTGTCAAGTGCGTTCCAGTACCGGCGAAAGCTTCTTTCGAAGACACCAGACACTCCATGATGCACGGGTGCCGTCTCAGCTGCTCGCCGAGGCGTCCGAACCGCTGACAAATGCAAGCAAACAGGAGCGATGTACTCGTTAGTCATTCTTCAACCACAGAAGATACGCTGCTTGGGCTTGGCACCGGAAGGTATCGGCATCCATGTGGTCTGGAATCTGCGAGATCATCAGCGTTGTGATGGGCATCATCGATTGCATCAGACTTAGTAGTGCAGAGTGCAGACTTCGCAGAATTCAAGGCTCACAGCTTTCGAGAAAAGATCGCCGAGCCGGGGACCTCTGCTCGTCCTGCATATCCTGCATTAAGTTGCACAAACTTGCAGTCGCCCAATTTCCAAGCCTTTGCAAGCTGCCTGCGACCGCTTGCGTCGGCCAAATGCCTGACTGGACCTCGGCAAGCACCCAACGTTCTCTCACTTCTGCCCGCCGCGACTTGCTTGTAGCCAGGTCACCCGGAAAGAGTGAATGCCTGCTAATCGGGGTACTACAATGGACAAGGACGACCGCATCTCCCCACACACGCACCTCGGCATCCGACCTGGGTATGCGTTGCTAACAGCAAGGGGGTGTGTCGTGCTGTCGTTGACGCAAGTGTCCACCCCATCTGCCTCAACTCCTTGCCCGCGGCGGTTTCCGGCTTCTCCAGCTCCTCGGACTCCTGCAACGTCTCGCTCATTCTCGCTCGTTGCCCTGGTCTTTGGATAAAACCCCCTACCTGTCTCTCGGGCGTGCTGGCACCAGGCAGCATCCTTTAAAGAATGAAGAGATGTGGAAAAGGCCGTACTCAGAGCTTCTGACTTCTGAGACTCCCGCTCTTGCGCTTCTTCCCGCGGTGGGCTGCTCGTCCTGGCCTCACGACTCATATGCTTCGTTGCCATCGGCTCGGCATGCTATGTGACTGTTTCGTCGCACGTGTGCTCTCGAAGCTTTGCCTCCGGTGTCTTCGCATCTTCTTTGCTACCTCGCCTGGAATCTGCCTTCTCGTCCGAAGAGTTTCTTTCGACCTGAGAGCAGTCATGCCATTTCAAGCACCTCGTCTTCCTGTATCTTCCCGTACCATGGAGGCCCTTCTCCGTTCTTCGCCTGCTGCGCCCTCGTCTCAGCTTTCTCTCGCTCCTTCCTCGGACGGCGCCTCGAATGAGCATAGGGCATAGGTCAAGGCGAGGCCTATGCAGGCTATGCAGGCCTAAATCTCACATCGCTACAGAAAGGATGTGAAAGCCCAGGCGAACTGTCGAGCTGCTCGTGTTGCTTCCGCTCGGATGGCTTTGGCTTCTCCTCTTCGACGAAATCCTCCTCACTGTCTTCTTTGTCACTGTGGTTTCCCTGCAAAGTTGCCGAGATATGTCGAATTTGCGCCCGGGACAAAGAAGCGCCCAAGCGTCTGCCTTGTGGCCCCCGGCTGCTTCAGCCTGTCAGGCTGTCTGCGCTGAGATCTACTTAGGCGCCCTGGCCCTAAACGACGAGTCAAGCGAGCCTAACAAGCGCGCTCACGCGAGGAAAGTAAAAGCACAGGGAATTGTGATCTCTAAAGGTCCGGAAATTGCATTTCGATCAGGAGACCCACGGCAGCGTTAGCGAGGGGCTTCCCATGCCGACCGAAGATCGCAGCAGGGTGTGCAGCATTGCGCTCGTCCGAGCACAAGTTCCCGTCCGCGGTGATGGAGGATAGAAAACCGGGAACAAAGACGATAACATGCTTATCGAGCTCCAGCAAGGCTGGATGCTGCGCTGTCACCACAACTCGCACTGGTTCAGGATGTCAATTTTGTATGCATCTGGTGCCTCGGCTGCCTCCGCTGCTCGCCTTGCCTTGGCTGCACATTGATACGTGCGGTCGTAAAGGCACCAGCGGTTGAGCCGAGTAGCCTCTTTTTGGCGCTTACGCTGTTGACGCCGGAGCTGGGAAGGAGTCAGAGTCTGGCGTAGGGATTTCACCTGTTCTTCCGGTGCGCGATCGTGCAAATCACAGCGGGAGTTGGCGTCAATCTGTGCAGCCCCGTGCCTGTGGTGGCTGTTCACTCTCCTACGACAAAGATGTGCAAGGCCCTCAAAACAGGATCTAATCAACGAAGTGCATAGTAGCCGTTGCAGCATGTTACACCGATGAAGTCCTGATGCTCAGAATTGGCCTGCACGGGATCCGGACAACAGTTTGCAAAGCGCGATGCAATCTCCAGATCCAGCGGCACGCATGGAAAGCATACTTGCGTCTTGCCTGCGATCTTCTATCCCTTCCTCCGCGTCGTGATCTCTCTGCATCCCGTTGTGCCATAGCTTCCTGAACAGACGGTCTCCACTGCGCGCATTCCTCACGTATCTATCGTCTGCCGAGAACTTCCGCCCATGTTCGTAACCAGCGGCTACAAATAGCAACCCGAAAGGAATAGCAACGATGAGGCAAACAGGCCAAAGCGCTTGGCAACAAAGGCCATATAAAGCCATCCACAGTGTCTGCACAAGTCCTGAAACTCCTCAGCTCGACGGCGCTCTTCTGCCGCCTTCTGCTTGACCTAACACAAGAATACCACTGCATCCACAGGCTGTCACAGACTGATCCAAAGATGTGCGTTCCTTACGTAGGCGCCTGCTCGCGCCCCAGCTCCTCCACTTCCTGGCTGCACGGTGACACGTCACAAAAAAATCAGGCACGAAGCAGCACCTTCGTCTCAGCGGCTTGTTCCTCCTTGATCTTTTCGGCCTTCTCCTGTCGCTTCCGCTCTTCCTCCTCAGCTTGCCTCTGGCGCTCTTTCTCCTCTTCCTCACGCTTGCGCTTCTCTTCCTTCTGACGCTCCCGCTCCTGGCGCTCCTCCTCTTCTTTCTTCAGCTCGGCCTCCTTCTCGGCCTGCACTCCGTAACGGGCACGCGAGCCGCGAGCTTCCAAAGACGCGAAACCAGTGAGGCACATGTGGCACTTGCCTTGCGGCGCAATTCTGCCTGCTCTGCCTCCCGTTGCAGCATTTGTTGGTGCTCCTGTTCCAAGCGGTCCTGCTCCTCCTGTGCCTGGAGAACACCAACACTGGTGACATATCTGAGAAACTTGCCGATGCTTGCCTTTCTTCTCTGATCAGCTTCTCTTCTCTCGCGCAATGCTGCTTCCAATTTCTGGCGCTGCTCCTCCTCCTCCTGACGTATTTTTTCCTGCCGAGCAGGTATGCCAGGCATGCCACACCACGTGCAGGGAGTTGGAGGGAGGGCTCACGCAGCGACCAAAGGGACCGCCGGCCTCTGCAAGCTTCTTGGCCTCTCCAAACGTGATGCCCCCGTCTTCCCACATGCTCCCTCATGTTCCCACATGCTTCATGGACAAAGCCTCCGCATCCGAAAGTGTTAGACATCAGCTCTGCAAGCTGTGTCAGCAAGATGGAACCAATGCTTTCGACAAGCATGTCCGTTTCACAAGCGGAAGTTTCCAGACACTTAGGCTGCCTGCTTGGCCTGTCTCTTGCGGCGCTGCTTCGACTGCTCCACAAACTGCGTGTCCTCCTCCTGCGCAGACACGGGTTTTCGCAAGCAGAGACCTCATGCAGGCACGATGTCCTCCTCGTCAATCGGATCTTCAGCCTGTTCCTCCTCCGGTTCATCCTCTACCTGCTCAAGTTCGGGCTTCAGGGATGAGGCACTCGAAAGAAGTAAATCTGTCCGTGACTTGTACCGAAAGGACGGAATCATGTGGAGTCTGGGCCATAACCAGTACCCAGTTACCAAGGTGGTCCCGTCCACACCACGAAGTAAGGCTGGAATGCTGCATACACGCTGCTCTTTCTTTCTGGCTTGCTGGCAGGCTTGGAGAAGGCATGCCGAAGCACACACACCCCCGAGATATTGATCGAAAGAGATGCTCTTCTCGCCGTAGCACCCGTGCAACACTGTAGGCCTGCTGTCAGCCCACATGCACTTTGTGTCTGGTGTGTGTCAAGCCCGCGTTCATTGTTGGAAGGCTTGAACATGTGATCTGATGTGGCATATCTGCCTGTTCTGTATATATCGGTTGTTTCACTTTGTAGCTACTGACCGCAAGACGGTTGTTTCAGGACTCATGCTGCCGCGGGCAGCTCTTCATTATGGAAGGTGGTTGAGTTCTCTCTTCTACTGCTGCTTTTGGTCTGCGGGTGAAAACGGAATAACCCCGCTGTACCTGGCTGCAGATGTGCGTTCCCTCCGATTGAGGGGGTCTAAATTCTCAATGAGAAAGAGAGATGCCGACGGATGCTTCCTGAAGAGACCTCATCATCGAACCCAACCCGACATCCTTTTCAAGAGAAAGCATCGCCCGTCGCTGCGGTGACGTGGTGCATTCCGTTCATTGAAAGGTCTCACAGCACTTTCGGAGTGCACCGCTCGAAAAACACACGCCCTTTCCTCGTTGAACTATCTGCCAGTGTCGACTGCCCTCTCTCACTCTCTCCTTCAGAGATCCTAAACTTGCCCTAAACCCCGCCCATTGTCTCTTTTTTGGCTTGAGGTCACTTCTTTATTTCGATGGCAATTCACCCCTCCACAACTGCCCCAACTGTTGTGGGGCAGAAACCTGAATACCAAGTACACACCTCAGCTCATCCTCCAACTTTGCACTCACCCCTCTCTTCTTCATCAGGGTATGAGGGGCTGCGTCCCTGGGCCACCAGGGGCCCCCCACACTTTCTGAGGCATTGGAAGGACGTGAAACTTGTGCTGATTGCCCTCTAGTGTTGAACTAATTCATGCCATGAGGGAGCAATGCTTCTCACAACATGTGTGAATTGTAATAGTCCCCCGTCGTTCCACTTTCAAAACACAACATGTTAACCCACTATACTTGAGAGCAGGGCGGACGAAAGGTAGGGGCAAGAAGTAAAAATGCCGAGGGATAAGCAAGTAGAGAAGCTATAGGTTGTTCGGCGGGCTTGCGTGCAGGGCAGGGCGGTGTGCGGGGAGGATGGCGAAGGCTGGGGAGACTACCGTGGTGCACGTTTCGACGCGACGCGCGAATGGGTCGTTCAGAGCGGGAAGCCGAGAACATGGGGGCACAGCAGACATCCCGAAGCCGCACGCATTGGCATTTTCTCAATGCCGACGGGCCACAAATAAGCATGCATAACAGAATCAGCATCCACGACAAGCACGATAGCTCATCCCATTGATCTCAACCCACTGAAACCAAAAACCGACAAGCAAAGGGGGCGGGGGGCTTTGAGGTGGGGTGGGGGGAGGGCCCCTCCCCCCCCATCGAAAAGCTACGTCTGTGAAAGAATCAAGCAAAAGGGGAAGGGCGGGGGTGGAGCCACCCCGCCCCTGCGAACCTTAAGTCTTTCAGCACTCACAACTAACCTTAAGTCTTTGATGTATGGAACAAAAGGGGCCTTCCTTGCTAAGTTGTCCAAGAAAGAAAACAACAACTCCCGCAAGCTCCAAGGAGCTAGCTTTCGTGACAAAGAGCTACCCCGACGGGTCCACTTCGCAGTGCTTCTGCATGCACAGTGTTGAAGCGCAAAGGCATACATATCAATCATATCAAGACATCATGAAATCCCCCATGACTAACATACAAACAGACACATCATTATACGGCCCCTTGGTGTCAACGCAAAGGGAGTGCTTCACGCTCCCAAGGCTGCTCGCCAGCTGTCTCGTTTCTACAAGTTGCAGGACCAACCAACGCAGGAAGCATCATGATGGAGTTGTCCGTATGACAGGCGGCAGTCTCCACATCAAGCACAGTCGAAGCATCACAACTGTTTCTGATTTGTTTCTAACAGGATCAAGTCAACTCACGCGTGGGTCCCCCGAGAACACATAGTGGCCTAGAAGTGGCTCACTGCTGCCGAGAGTCCTGTGCTGAAGATGTGAGAGTGAGGCCCCGGCCAAACAGAAGCCCTGATCACACCCGACTTTAAACACTCACCAGAAGACACATCACGAGGTTGCCTCGTGTCCCCCATTGGCGGTCGTTTGGGGGATCACATGATTTGGTGCCAAGCAGCACAACATGCATGTAAAAAACACGCCAACACCATCTGCATCGGGAGGGTACGGGATCCGGTGTTTGCTTGCTTCAGAGGAGCCGCTGTTTTGCTTTTCTTCGGCAGGTTTGTGGAGGGAAGTTCCCCCCCCTCCCACCGGTGCGCCCCCGACCTCTCTATCTCTCTCTCTCTCGCTCGCCTGGCATGTCGATGCTATTGGAAGCACAGTTGCTAAGCTGCTCACACTCGCCTCAGCTTCGGCATCTTCTTTGACGTCCTCTGCTTCTGCTGCCTCCAACGCCTCCTGAATGGATGCATCTACCTGTAATTTGGGTCGTGGACTGCACCCGCTGACCTGCCTGCTTTGCAACAGCATCAGCTTTCTTGGCCTAGCTCCAGCGGTTCACGCATGATCGCGGCGTAATCTACAGTCGGTGGAAGGCCTTCTTGCGCTCTTTGCGGATTTGAGCTGCCTTTTCTTGGTTTGCCTGACCGCTTGCGCATCACAAAAACCTGCGACAAATGGGCCGCAAGAAAGGTCCTTCTTTTTGGCATTCTTCCTTGGTTCGCAGGCTTATACTTTTGGGATGGACCTGAACCAGTCTACCGGCCGAGCCACTGCTCCATCTGATCGATCCAGGACTCATCCAATACTTCCTCCGCCTCACACGAGCGGCCGTCTGCCTTCACCACCACACACACTGGACCTTCAACAAACCAAGCCTGCTTCTCTTGGGTCTCCTTTGTTGGCAAATGACCGCTGCACATCAAAGCCCAGGGAACAGCAGAAGATCTTCCGTAATTGCGATAGGCTAGGGGCCGCTTTTTCGGCAGCTTCGCGGGCAGCGGCCTCCTGCAACAGATGTAGAGCCGCAAAGAAAGGCAGTGCAGCGCCTGTACTTGCAGGATCTTGCAGTGCAGCTCACAGCAGGTGTCCTTTCTCTGCTGCAAGCGTTTCCTTTCATGATGCGACTGCGACAGCCAATCCGAAACAGGCCAGAATCCGAAGCCACGACTTGCCTTGCACGCTCCTGGGACGGAGCCAATGGTGCCTCGCTGCACATTCCATCTCATTCCGTCTGTCAATCTTGAACCGGCTGTTTGCCTTTGGCTTCACTCCAAGCGGCTGCGGGAGGTGGCGGTCGTTGGGCTGCTCGGACAGCTGCAAGGCCAGGGCCTACGAGGTTCCTTGGAAAAAGGTGCTGAGGTACAGTCGGCAGTAGGTTCTCTCGGGTCTTCCTCCGCGCTGTTGCCAAGATGCATCATCAGTTCCGGCGGAAGCTCGATCGCGTCACTCGGCAAACCATTCTCGCCTCGGCTTGCCGCATGAACGAAAACACACAGAGTACTAGCAAGCCGGAGCTTCGGCCATAGCTCATCGTCAGGGGATCCCAATTCCTCGGTAAAGTTCTCCGAAACGCTGCCGTGCCTCTAGCTAAGGCCAATCACAGTCAAGGCTCAGGTCATCGGGCACATGGCCTTCAGAAGCCTGGATAAAAGCACTAGCAGCCTAGCAAAATAAGCGGTCATGCAAGCCGAGTCCCACATCCCAACCCATATGGCCTCAATAATTTGTGCCTAGGCTGCCCGGTGCTAGCTGGGTTCGTGCATTCTCTCGTGCCACGGGCCAGCCGCATGCATTGTCACTGCAGCCGAGCTGCAGCAGCTTTCATGAACGGACTGGGCTTGTAAGTCACGTCATCTGCTTGTGTCCCCTACAGACAGCAAAAACTGTTTGAATCATCTACCAGCCACGAGGGGCTTAGCCGAACAGAGTCATCAAGTAAGCACACCACATTGGACGCCATCCACAAAACTCCGCTTTCGGCCTGAAGGACACGGAAAAAACACGGCTTCCAAAGTAGTAGTGGCAAGAAGAGCTCGGCCCACAGCCGTCCAGCCAAGAAAGGGAGAACTTAAAAGGCCATGGAGCTAAGCTTGAGCTAACATGAAGCTGCGCGCATGGAAGAGCATGTTCCATCACTCCATGCCAGCCATGCAGAAGGGCACCGTAGTCCAAGATGTCAGTGCATGCTTTTAAAGTGTAAACCATCTTGTTTAACATGCAGGGTCGGTTATCGATTCAGAGAGACGGCACAGAAGGATGCACACCCTCACGCCCGTGAGATGAAAGTAGCTGTGCCGAGTTCTGTACAGGATCTCGAAGCAAAGGCTGGTTCAGAAAGTCCGAGCACTCTAAGCACCCAAGTGATGCAAACTGAGATCATGTTTCCAGACATCAGCCCTCGCTGTGGCAGTTTCTGCGAATTCACGTTGCCAAGAAACGCAACGAAGGCTATAATCCATTTAAAAGAGTTTGGAGGAAGTGAGCTTGGTTGCACCACGGGCTCAGAATCGCCCACCTTGATTTGCCCAGCCCTTTGGGTAATGTTTTAGTCTAGCAGTCTAGCTCCGACGATATTGCACATCGCGATATCCAGGAAGCAGGCACACTTCTTGGCCGCCGGGAAGCATTGCATCCCACATCTTCTGGCAAGGGAAACCGGAACCACGAGTCTCACAATGATATGCTGATCTGCGCATTCAAACCATGGCACTTGTGAATCACTCTGTGCAGGCCTCCTCGTCCTGACAAGGACATGTCGGATTTCAAGTGCCGTGGACTCGACTCGTGCGAACTACTGGCGGAGCTCCTTCCAAGGATGAAGATAGTCCATGTCGTTGTGGCCCCAGTAGCAAGGGCCATACCTTTCTAGCAGCAGATTCACTCTTGGCATGCAGGCCAGGGGCCCAGATGCCGGCTTCAAGAACTCCTTGGCCCGCTCATCGATTCCTGTAGATGCGACATGAGTGACACTGTACCTCTGAACAGAAAGCCGCGTGACGACAAGTCCAACTGACGCAATATGTTCAAAGGGTCTTCCCAGATCTGTGGCAGTACAGCGCATCTCCCCGCAAGCAGCCAGATTCTCGCCTGAGCCGAAGGAGAGCACACTGCATGTCATGCGTTGCTGCATGTTTGTGCTTTGAATGACCGTCGCGCCAGATCCTGCAGCAGCTCGTCTCGGAGCCCAGCGCAAACGCCTGGAGTCCTTGGACCTCATGTGACAACTTTGGAAGTCTCAACGTCGCCCGAGCAGGTGCCGAAGTTCGGCCGCTGACTTCACCACGGTGCTGGAGTTGCGGGCCTGGTTCCACTGCATGCAAACCTTGTCGGGGCTTCGGATCTGCACCCGAAGCTGCTACTCCCAAGCATGCGCCTGGAATGGAGTCAGCTCGCGTTTCTCCGCTACCTTGGTACATATGATGCCCCGTGTTCAAGCCAGGCAATAGCTCTCGAGGCTCGGGCTGAGAGAACTGTGGGGTCCTTAGCTTTCACCAAGTCGGCTGAGCCGCGCTCAACCTTTCGTTCTGCATGATCCCAGCACCCGCCGCTGCAAAAAGTCCCAGCACGTGGCTCAGACTTGTGCCAAGGCGCATCAACGGGTCGGTGCCCGGAATTACGTTCTGTCTCTTGGCCACCAAAGGGCGCGTAACCTGCAGTGAGTCCTACTCGTACCAACAGGACCGGCAAGCCCGCTGACGAGGAGGCTGCCCTGGAAAGCAATGGATTGCTTCCTGCACCAGTCACGCACCGACCTTCGATTCAGCAGAGGTACATGTTTATGTCCCTCACCGGTGTACCCTTTCGTGCCTGTTCGGCCAGTGCGGGTGCGACTCTCCCTGCATGACCATCGGAGCGACCTGAGAAACATTTATTTCCGAGGCCGTGCAAGCCTCTGGGTAGTAAGCCCGCGTCAGCGCAGCCGTGTAGAATTGCCTTACCATTGCACCAATGAGTCAAACCATACATGGACACCGTAACCACTCTCGCGTCCTCCATGTCCTCGATCGTGTGGTTGCTGACCCCGATCGCACGAGCCCGGCCAGAGTTGAGAAGCCTGAAACTCATCAAAGACAATCAGCAACTCCGAAAAGATGGCGACAGCAGCTTGGCCACAGGCTCTTCCATAGCTCTCCAGGTTTCCCCGCGCAGCGAAGCTTTCGTTTGTCCGGCCCTTGCAGCTGCACACTTCAGCACAGCGATGTCACGAATACATTCTGACGCGATATTAACAGATAACACAACTCTTGCTTTCCCTTTTTCTGTGTCACCTCTCGTGATGATGATCACGAAGGCCTGTTCTGCAACACATTGACACAATGCCAGACTTTCGGTCTTGCACCGGTGAAACTTGGTCGTCAATGTCACGGAGAGCGCTCTCCGTTACTGGGGCGGGAAGCTCGACCACGGAGAAGGTAGAGTCGAGGCGTGGAGCGAACTTCTCAGATCCGGCACAGGACTCGGAGGGCAAGATCCTCCAAGCGGGAATGCTGGAGGCATTGGACAGTGCCCTGGCAGCCCTGGCATATGAACTCCAGGTGGATACACAGAACGAACACCAGCAGGTGCTGGCGGTAGTGGCGCCACAGGCACAGGTCCGTTTGGGAAGACCTGTGACTGAGAATAGCCAAATGCACTGTTCAAGCTGCCATTGCAACTTGCTGCAGTTGGAGGGATTGTTGTTGGCTCCTGGGTGACGGATGCGTTGGCATTAGGTGCATCGCCCGGAGCAGTCATAGGAAAAAGCAAGGCCGACTCACCTCCTCGTGATGGGTGGAACCTCGCCCATACATCACTTATCGGTGATCGCGACGCATCAGTTTCCGGAACTCGCGGGGTGACTGGCGTCTCTGAAGACAAAGCCGCAGACGCCCGCTTACCCCTTTCGATTTCGGCCGCTCTCCTGCGAATTTCCTCGACGCGATCCGACGGAGGCAAAGGGGGCCCTCGCACCCTCGAGCAAGGTTCCACTCCCGGAAAGCTGCGAGCCATTGGTGGACCTTGTGGGGCGAGTCGGTCTGGAGCGGACTTGGCCTGGATATCATGGAAGCCTTAACTGAGCTCTACTAGTAACACAAACACGCATGTTGGACATACAAAAACCAGTGACACTTTACAGTTTGATACGGATGAGATTACTGACCAACTAGCCTGACCAAATCCTCGATGATGCAAGTTCATACCACATGCTTCTTGTGACAAGTGACGCAGCCTGGAGTTCAACTTCCCAACGCGCCCGTCCATGGGCATGACAGTGACAGACGAAACATCCATCTGTTCGTGACCGTTCTCGCTCTCAAGGGTCAGTGGGGCAGCAAGGCCTGCACCATCATCAGCCTCTGGCTTTGAAAGGTCAGGACTCTGAACAGCGGCTGCACCTTTCAGCACTGCAGGTGTCTTCACCTTCTCGGTCATCGGCATCGGCTCTGACCTCTCGCACGACAGGGACAGCTCCTCCTGCAGCTTGCTCATCAGCTCACCATGGCGGCTCTGCAGAGCTTTGACTTTGGCCATCGATTGCTTCTTCAGCTGCTCCAGCGTAGCTCCAGGCTTTGGTGAACCGAAAACTCTCAGCCTGTCAATCGCTCCCTTGTGCACATCTTCCAGGCAGCCGCAGCGCTCTGCCAGCAAGGATAAGCTGGCCCGGAGCTCGGACACTTGCCGCTGGCAGGCCTGGACTTGAGACAAAGTCCCCGTCCCCGTTTTGCCATCTACGCTGGGAGACAGCATGTGGCGCATGTGGCAATCCTTCCCACCATTGCCGGCTACGGCCTGCTACAATGACTGGTCTTGACGCTGGAGTAATGTGGCACGATGGAAACAGACTAACACTGCGGTGCTTCTGACAATGGCCACGTGATTGGCCCACTGTCCGTCTCCAACCCCAGTTCTTAACGAGCCAGAACAGCAAGTGCTGCGGTGATTGCAAAACTGCTTGCATCTGTTACTTACATACTAGCTTGGCGGCCGGGTGCAGCTATCGCATCTGTATGTGCCACGCCGGCCTGCTCCACTGTGCAGGACCCCAGTCTCGCTGCTCCAAAGACCACACATGAGGCCTTTGTACATGGAAACTGCTAGTTCTGCAGCACCCGAGCATCCTGGGCAACGGCCATTGAATCAGCAATAAATCGACCTCATTCCACAGTTTTGCGATGAGCGCAAAAGCAGCAGTGGCCTAACACTATGGGAGCCAGACGTAATCCACAGCCAGCTGGCTAGTTTGCCTAGGCTTAACCATCTCTCACGACTCCCCCACAAGCCTCCACCCTATCGACCACGTTGAAACGACCTCCGAAACGATTGGAGGACACCATCGTGGCCTCATTTCGGTGCCATCCACACGACTCGCTGATGCTAGGCATGCTCTTGGCGTCCTCTTAAGCGCCTTGCCATGGCTCCAAGGAGGGATCTTCACCACGAGGAAGTAGTCCTCTCGAGCCAGGCCTGACCGCTTGCCTTGTACAGACGGTCACCAACTTCAGCCCATCATCACACAGCTGTCACTGTCTAGGGGGGCCACATGCCCATCGGATGTCGGTCAAGTTCCTGCTCAGGCGACAAGAAAATGCTGTGTGCCTTGCCCGTCAAATGCTGGTTCTGCTAAACTCTTTGGCATTTGATCCGATGCACTTGAGAAAGATAAGCCCCGGATGGCCCCGGGTTGGGTTGGCACTGGTTGCACAACGCATGGTGACGTGTCGCACAGTGGGCGGAGAAAGTCCTGTTCATTTCAGAAGTATCGATCCCGCGGTAACCCATCTTGAGGGCTGCAAGAATGGCTGCCTGCCGAACGCACCACAGACTCTGCAACGAACAGAACCAAATTGTATGTGACTGCGTGCGGTCTCCGTGAACCAGGTCTGAGAAGCTGGCTCTGCCGACTCTCCCAGACAAGCCCTCGTGACCGCCGGTGCCCAGCATCACCCGAGGCATGTCCACATGCCCACCCTTGGCGGCAATCCAGGACAGCACTCCTCGCCACCCAGCACCGAGGCTCCAACCCCTCGGATCGGCAGAGAGACGAAGTCGCACGGCCTTGGGCGACGCTGGAAGTCCATTCGCAAGTAACTCAAGGAAAAAATAACCTCGGCTTTGCATGACTACAGGCGTCAGGGAAGCACTTTCGACCGGCAGAAATCTTTAATAAATAGCTTCCTCGTGCAACCATTCATCTCCGGAACTGACGCTTTTTTGCACTCTTGCCTCGCCACCATGCTGCCCTTTTGTACGCCATGCTAGTAGCTACAAATCACAGAGCCGTCAAGACATCACTTCCAGCAGCTTCATCACCTCAGCATGGTGAGGAAGGATTAAATCAGGTGCCCCTGCACCCAGCCGACATGCCAGCAAAGGCACCAATGGTAAAGCAGCCGTGAAAGCCAGACAATGTCTCGCAGTTCCTGACTTGAGACCTCCAGCCCAGACAGAACTGAAGCAGAAAATTACAGAAATGACGGCATAAAACAGTGTCGGCCTGGCTCAGATCTTATCGTTTCCCTTTTCTCGTCCTGTGGATCTTTGGGAAGATCATCCTGGAGAACATGCACAAACAGTCTCGCCACACGTTGCCACCCTGGCGGGATTGGAGTCTTTGTAATCGGGTGGTGTCTGCTAGCAGCAGCAGACATACGGGGAGCACAGGCCCTCCCCCATTTACAATTTTGCCCTGGACGTACAAGCACGTCGACTGGATGGTATCGCACGTGTGGACAATGGCCAAAATGGCAGAGTGCGCCATGATGCACCAATATCACTCGGAACGTGTGCTGCTGCGCGGCCCACTCCCACCACGCCTTTGGTCCAGGTGGGGGGGCACCTGGACACCCTAAGACTACACAGTGACCCATGCCCCGACAGAAAAGCACGATTTCTGTGGGCAAAGTGGACACGAGTAGAATTCGCCCTTCACGCATTCCACCAAACACCGAATGCCGGGTCTCGTGTGATGCGCGGTGGGGGCGGGGCGTGGATCAGCAATGACACACCAAGGCTGTCGAGCTGGCCAAGTCGGTTGGCAGATCAGACTGTTTGACCACTTGTCGTCCTTGTCGGTCCCCAGCACAGTCTGCGGATGAAACTTTGCGCTCGCAACCTGCCGATATCGCTCAAACTTGACAAGAGACGTCACAGCACTTCGCAACAAGCAGTGCAGGTCCAAGAGCAGAAGTCCAAGCCTTGGCAATCTCGGCTACTCTCTGCTGCGCTGTCTCGACCATGGCTTCCGCACTTGTTGGGGCCTCTATGTAAGCCGACATCCGTGGGCGGAGAGGTTACATCCCTAAGCCCTGTGTAAGGCTGCTGGCCCAGGCCTTGGCCTTCCCATCCAGCATTGCTGTGGGCACTGCATCCTGTGGGCTGTGGGTTTGCTGTCCACCGTGACACGACGGAGTCATCAATGTGGTCGTGCACATGTCCTCCACCAGCGAGTTGTTATCACTTTCCCCTTCGCCAGAGCCTCAACAGCAAGCCACAATCTTTGCAGATGTGCTGCCCTGGCATTGCTTGGCGCAAGGCCAGATGATACCTCGATGCTGCCATCAGAGCTGACGGGTAGGATGGTCACACTGAGGCTAACCGCCTCGGAAATGCCAGCTGAGAAGAGGTTCACGGCTAGTGTGACGGTGAAGCTTAGCTAGGAGCCCTGAGCGCGAAGTTCTGACCGGAGAAAGACACCTGCAAAAGTTGCAGAAGAGTGATCTTCAGTTCAGGCGGAAGCGCTGCTAGCAGGCAAGCCAGCCAGTCATGGTGAGCATCACCCCGAAACTTGCCCGAATGCTGGCTACCCGAAACCGCCCGAGCAACACTTCGCAAACTGCGACGTCGTCTGCATGTTGCGTCATGTTGCGTGTGACACTTTCCGAGTGCGGATTTGAAAAAATTCCACGTCCCTCTGCCAATGCGGACGCTGGCTGCAGTTCCGCCTGCCGTCTGATCTCTGAAGTCACCGTGTTTATGTCCTCAGCGGTGCATTGAATGAGAGATGCGAGGACAGACCTGCATAACTTGCAACACACGGCTGCAACAGATAATATGCTACGAGAGTGTCCGAGGTTGAGATTCTCGACGCGACTTGGGAGGCATTTCCTTTGTTTACGTCCTGTTTGTACACCTCAATCATGTATGCCACGTTCACCTTAGCCGCAGCACGTTCTGGCGGCGCATTTCTTCAAGCTCCACAGGCCGCATTGCAGAGGTCTACCCACTTCCCGCACTGGGTCACTGGGCAAAGCCGAGGCACATTTCCCTTTATCCTCTTCTGCACTTCTGACAGCAGCATGGCCTGCGGCAGGCATCGCATGCGCAAAAAGCCGCACAACTCGCATTCTCCGCATCTCTGCACGACTCTGCGCCTGTGGGATGGTGACGTCCACTTTCACGTCCTCGCTCGCTGCACCCGCCAAGTTCGCCAAGGCCTTCGCCAGGGCTACCTGGGTCGAGCCGGGGTCGAGCCGGGGTCGAGCCGGGAAGTCTCAGCAAGTCTCAGGACTCCTTGCACTGCTTTCAAGCCCAGGGAGCCGAGACGGAGGATTCCCGACCTCAGAGAGACTCAGAGCCAGCGCTGCGCTGCCCTTCGGGCGCTGCAAGATACCGATGATACCGCAGAGGTTCCTGATACTTCGACTGAGCTTGCCAACGAAATCGTCCGCCTCGATCACATCCAGACCCAGATCTCCGGCAATTTCAGCCAAGACGGTCCTTCCGTCCTGCGCTTGCGCTCCACTCCATTCGCAAGGTTTGAACCTCCCTCTCTCCTGCTTGCTGTCGGCCGTCTCGAAAGCGTCGGTAAAGTTTCTCCTCGGCGCGTGGTCATTGGGCAGACCGCAAGTCTTGATTCCACGCGGTCTCGATGAATTTCCGGTGGATGTGAGAAAGAGCATCTGCAGAGCTACTACCGAGCCTCAAAAACTGATAAACTGCAGCTCCAGCCACGAAGCTGGCGTATCTGGTGCTTCGGCTGCTTCTTTGGACAAGTATTCCGAGAAGTTGCCTGAAGCCTGGAAAGGCCGCGATCCACTGCTTGAAGACAGATTCTGCTCCACCTGCTGGCAGGGTAACGTGCAGCGCCATGCTGCATGCAACAGTAGATTTGTGGTCATGCTTCTCTCACTCACCCTCTACGAGCTGCAGAGGCAGCTAGGACATGTGAGCGGAAGATTGATGGATCTTGAAGTGGGCACCGGGTCTCACCCGGACATCCCGGACTCACGCCGCCTGCTTCAAGAATTTCTCGACGTCCGAAGTTTTGCTGGGGAGAGCTTCCAAAATGTCCAACACCTGCTTGATGTTGCCGCTGGACACGTCCTGACACTGCTGCACAGCGCGCCGTGTCTGATAGCTGGCAGCAGCTGTCACGGGCAACTTAATCTCAAGTCGTTCAATGGGTCAAAGCGAGGTAAAGAGCAGCTGGGTCACCATGTCAGCGGTTCGCTCCACTGCGGTCGGAGACGGTGGTGGCATCCTTAGTGGTGTGTATGCGGAAAACTTATACAACTTCCGGGCAGGCAACACAAAAGCAAACCAAGTGCAAGTCGTGGGTGGCGCTGTTGTGCGATTCAACACCACTTCCTGGGTGTCGGTGCCAACAGATAAACACGTTTTGGCAGCACATTCACTCAGGAAGGCATTGGGCATGAGGGTTTCAGAAATGCCCACGGAATGACAGTGTCATACGGTAGATGCCAAAAGATGCCAAAGAGTCGTTGTAGGTATAATTCACCTGTGGCACCTGGGCAGATAGGGTTTGGCAGACGGGATTGCCCGTCGACGAAGAACACCATGTTCACACGTATTCAGGCGCCTCTCCCGTGATATTCTGGATCATCTTGTCGATTACCTTCATGGCTTCGGCCTGCGTTGCGTTGGACAGCTTGGCCTTGCACGTGGAAAAGTCTGCAGTTGTCAATTGTCAGTATACTCAGAAAGGGATGGATGCGACCATGGTCTGCATCCACCCGCCAGCGGGTGTAGGCCCCGCACAAGATCTGGCTGCTGCAACTTGAGCTTCTCGTAGATTTCCAGCCTTAAGAAGAGAGCCCTTCCGGCTGGTGCCAAACTTTGCCTGCAGCTTCAGGACCCGAGTGCAGTGAAGCAGCGACTGGTTCAGCTTGTCTTTGGGACAAGGTATCGTAGGCTTGTAGGGTTCACCCTTGTAGCTGGGGTCTTTGCCTTGCAGAGTGGTGCCGACACGGCAATGCACAAACTGTTGCCTTCCATACAAGTACTTGCTGCATTCCTGCCCTCGTGCTGCCCGAGCATCTGATCGAGAAGTTCTTTGAGAGCTCCTCCTGGCCCGGAACCTCCAAAGGGCCACGCTCCGCCTGGGCTTAGGCACAGAAAGGCGACTCTCGCTCGGCCTTGGGTCGCTGCTCTCTGAGGCCAGGACGTGGGGCTCCCAAACGTTGTGCAGGTGGCTCCAGCCCAGCTGTCCCTTCTCGAGCTGAAGAAGCGTCAACTTAGCCGCGCGGCTTCGATCTTTCCAGTTAAGCCCTTGCAACCCTTCTCAAAACTGCGGCAACACCACAACACAAGGCTTCGGCCGTTGTCGTCGTGCTCGAGGTTGAGTGCGGACAATTGATGTCATCTTCTGGGTTGCTGCACTCACCCACCTCCCACATCACGTCCTGGCACGGCGCTCCGCCGTAGAGCTCTGCCTTCTTCACCCGGGTACGGAACCGGGAGCCCACGCCACAAGAGGCCGAGCAATCGCCCCACTCTTGCCACAGTTCGAAGCTACAGTCCACAGGACATGGTTGCGAATTGCATCTCTCGGTCTCCGTGCGGTTTCCAGCACATGGCTTTCCTCCAGCGGAGGCTTCCTGCTTCCGTGTTCGGCTCTTGCTGCGCACTCCGCCGTTGCAAGTGGCTGGGCAGGGACTCCAAGCTTCCCAGTCGTTCCACTCGCAGTGAACCGCACAAACATCGAAGTTGCAACCCGCTTCCTCCTCTGAAGCTCCCACACAAGGATCTCCACCAAAAGCCCGCTTCACAACGACGTCTCGGAAGCGCTTGATGGAGCCACCACCACACTCCTTCGAGCAGGGCGTCCACGTTGTCCACTGGCCCCACTCGCAGTCCTGCGGACATCCTTGGGTGTTACATGGAGTGGACTCCTTTGCAAGGCCGCTGCAAGGCTTACCGCCGTACAGCTCAGGATTGGATTCGCGAGTCCTTTCCATTTGACCGCCGCCGCAGGTCTTCGAGCAAAGGGCATAATTTGACCACTCGCCCCAGGTACAATCCACTGGGCAAGGTTGCTCGTTGCAGTATTCTGTCTTGAAGATACCACCGTCACAAGGTTGACCACCCCACTGAGGTGGTGTAATGAGCGTTCGGGAGGCTGTCCTGCATTGCTTGCTCAAATTCACAACCGCCGAGGCCGGAAAGCGGTGCCTTCTACATCAAATCCAGGTAATCAGGTGTAAGTAAAGTACATTCTACCCACTCCCCCCCTTCCCACTCTCGTAGGTTTTGGGCTTTTTGAAGTAATTCCCTCCAGGCTTTCCCCCTCCTTTTCCACCGCCCCCGACCCGCTTCTTTGCTAGGCTCTTTTTGCTTCCCTTCCCTCTGCACCGCTTGTTTCCTCCGTACTTCTTTGCCCTCCCTTCCGCCTTCCGCTTTTGGCACCGCAAACTTAAACACTCATTCCCAAACCCTGGGACAAGATTCTGTTTGTCTGCATAACCGGCTGCTGGCTGTGGGCACGCATAATGGAACTCGGAAACTGCTCCGGGGCGGCTCTCGCGCTAACTGGAAAGCACATTCAAACTTCAGGCCCTTGCATCTGGGGGCCAGGGTCCTGTTCCCGGTGCTGCAGCTCTTGGAACAGTCGCTCCAGTCTGTCCACTCCTCAAACTTGCAGTCGACGGGGCAGCCGTGTGCATTGCACACCATCTCCTGAAGACAAGCCAGCTCACGACAAGACTTCCACCCGCTGGTTCAACATCCGGGCCTCGTCGGCAGAACCTTCACACTGACGACCTCCATGTTCCGCTGAGACGTTTTCGGACCTGTGCCGAAAAGTCGTACCACCATTGCATTGCTTGGTGCATTTGCTCCATTCACCCCATGTCGCCCACTCGCAGTGAATAGGGCATGGGGCGTCTTCGCAGCCGATGGTTTGGAGCAGATCATCTGGGTTGCAAGCTTTGCCCCCCAACGATCCATGAACGACCACACCACGAGATCGCGTCTGTTGACCAGTGGGCCCACATGTGACAGAGCAGTCCGACCAGCGCGCCCAGTCTCCCAAGACACAGTCAACAGGACATGGATCCAGTGCGCACACCTTGCTTTCAGGGTCTGCCTTTCTGTCTACGCACTCGATTGTTCAAACATTGGAAAAATGTAAACTGTAAACCTTGAGGTGGGCAATCTACGAGCTGATAGTTCATGCGGTCGCTTCTGTGCCAAGACACCTTCTCATCATCCTCGGTCCCATAGCAGACATGACCACCATTCTTTTCATAAAGCTTCCTAGTCCTGCTCCTCCGCACGAAGCCAGAGCCACACGTCACGGAGCATCCTTCCCACTGGGACCAATCATCCCATTCACAATCCACCGGGCACGCCGGAAGGGAGGAGCAAGCGACTGAATCTTTGGCCAAACCCTCGCAGTCTGCGCCGCCATGTTCCGCCGGAATTGCCTTCTGGCGCTCGCGGGTCTGGAGCCCCGTACCGCAGGATGTAGAGCAGCTTTGCCAGACCTCCCAGTCGGCCCACTGGCAGTTGACAGGGCAGGCTTCGTTGTCACAGCTCCTCGTTGCAGTTGCATTGCCTGAGCAAGGTTCTCCTCCGAAGTCAGCACGAACCTTCACGTCTCTACTTCGCGTCTCTGTGCCCTCACCACATGTGCTGCTGCAGTTTCCCCATTTGGCCCAATCTCCCCATTCGCAGTGGACCGGGCACGCCGCAGGATTGCACTGCCGAGTCTGCTGGTAGCCACCGTCACAATCCTTGCCGCCATGAAGCATTGGCGTCTGCACCAGGCGCATGCGATAGCTGGATCCGGACCCACAAGTCACCGAGCAAGCGCGCCAGTCCTGCAGGGTGCGGGCAAAAAGACCTTGTACAGTCGCGGGTCAGCCACGCTTCTCCTGATTTTCATGAACCTAAGGACGTGCAGTAGAAAGTAGCAAAAACGCTGCGATGCTGTGCCCAACCTGCCAATCGCTCCACTGACAATCCACTGGGCATGTATCTCTGGAACAGTAGCGTTTCTGATATGTTTCATTTGCAGCTTCGACGCACTCTTTCCCTCCATACTGAGCCGAAGATGCTATGTCGCGCTGCCGCTCCACGACTCCAGGCCCGCAAGTGCTACTGCAATCAGACCATGTTGTCCAATCTGTCATCTTGCAATCTACGGGGCACTGAACAGGGCTACAAGCAGTGGTTTGCTCAAGCTCTCCGGCACAGTCATCTCCGAGCGTGTTCTTGTGCTGAACCACAGTCCGGAACCGCTTCGTAGATCCTGGCTGCCCGCTGGTTGTGCAACTTATGCTACAGTCTGCCCACTGGGTCCAGTCGCTGAGCAGACAGTGAACCGGGCACAGTCCATTGTCACAGGTTTTGTTCTCCGAAACAGCTCCGCAACGCTCGCCACCAAAAACTGGCAGCGTCAATACCCTGCGTTCTCGCCGCGTCGTGCCTTCTCCGCAGGTAACGTCGCAAGGCTCCCATGCCTGCCAATCCTCCATTGCGCAATCCACGGGGCAGGTGTTCATGCCGCACGTCTCTGTCTGGAGGTTCTGGCCGGGACCTGAGCTACGGCCACACGAAAAGCTTCTGCATGCTGCTTGGCTGGTGAACTAGTGTAACTAGTGTGTGCTGGTGACTGGCTCACGTCAGTGATGTATTGAAACCCTCGACGACCAACAAAACCTCATAAAGCCTGACCTCACCGGTCAGAAACTTTCAACAGGCGTTCATCCACATCCCACACGCCGTACAAATCGACACATGTTCGCCACCGCCATGAAGGGATACTGATTGAACCCTCGCAATATTTTACCACGGACTGGGAGTCGTTGATCGATGTATCACTGTGATTCAAGCAGGAACGTCCACAACCTAGCAATCTATCAGAATCCGAGCAGGAAGCAAGGAATATCAGAACCCGGCCATATCAAGCGACATCACTCAGCAGAGCCTCTACTTAAATGCAACGACTTGCACTTCAAAAGCAAAAGCAGCGAGCTAACTGGGCCTCCGACACTTCTTGCCATGTGCATTCTGGATCTGCGCGTAGCTCCGATACCTGCAGCGGCGCAACCATCGGTCTCGGTCTTGACACGTCCCTCTGTCCCTGCTGTCTGTCCAATCTCGTTTTGAAGTGCAGACGCCCACTGACCGCCTCTTGGCCCTCAGGGCCCTCTCACTCTTGTAATGCACCTGGATCTCTCGCCGACGCCACAAGACTTGGAGCAGCCTCTGGCAAAGGAGTTCAAGTACTCACGAGAGAGTCACGTCTGCAGTTTACCTCTCCATAATGCCGCGATGCTGCCTTCCCAGTCTCCCCAATCGCTCCACTTGCAGTCCACCGGGCAGATTTTCACCTACACACAACCGGAACACGACGTCGCTACGCCTTCTTCTAGAAGCAGACATGCAAAACGGCGTCCTGGCACTCGGCCGACGCGGTGGTATTTCCAACGCAGGGCTTTCCTGCACTGCACTCACAAACCCTTCTCGAAGACTCGTAACGGCAGGAGCCTCCATACTCTGGGAGTTGGCTCGGGTCGCGAGTCTTCACCTGCCACGGAGCGGCGGCTTGCAGGCCAATACGAAGAGTGTCGTTTCTGCGTGTGGCCCACCTAAACTACGACGGCAACAACAGCAACACCAACAGCAGCAACAGCAGCAGCAAAAGCAACAGCAGCAACCACCACGCATCAGTGGGTTGTTACCGCGCACACTCCATTAGCGAGAGCACGAAAGCACCGCAAATACTTATGCGAAGTAGATTTCATGCATGCCGGAGCTGATCACAGAGCTGATCACAAAAACTCAACATTTTCTCAGTCTCGCTGAATGTTTCGCACTTTTGGCACAAGCAGGCACCTTTTGGCAGTCCTTCAGCCCTTCTTCATCATATCTATACCCGTATACATATATATATATAAGTATATACATATATATTATATAGAAATATGAAAACATACCTATACAAAAATAGATGTGCAGATGTACATATGCAGCGATATACATATACATAAACATGTATATATATATATATATATATATATATATATACATGTGTATGTACATGTACAAAGGTAAAGCAGCACTGAACTGAACGCCTTTCACAACTGGGTTGTTTCGGGGTTGCTGCTGTAGCGTGCCCACAAGGCAGTCTTCAGAGAACTACCGGAGGGCTTTCTTCGGCCCTGTGTCCGTGACCACATCCCAGAGTCCATTTGAGGTAATCATCAAGCACACAAAGAAACTCGTTGACAAAATGATTTGGTAAGGACTGATGAGCAACGGCAGCAACCAGAGATTCTTGGATCTTGCCCTTCAAAACCAGGATACGTCGACAAAGCCGTCAGATATCTCGGCATCAACAGCAGGGTTCCTTCCACTGCAGGCATGTCTTTCGCCGCTGGCTGTCTTAGACTTTACACACAGAAACACTAAATTGCATAGTCTGCGCTGTAAATGAAGACAAATCTCCGGAGCGAGAGGACAGCGGATGTGGCCAAGGCCAGCCACGCAAAGAGATGCATGGCAAAACTTCTTTGGGCTAGAGAGCCAAAGAAAGAAGACTTGTGAGAGGATGCAAATCGAGAGAGGTTGTTATGCCCCCCCACCCCGTGGGGGGCTTAAATAGGGTCTATTAGGAAGCTGGCAGTCGTGTTTCAGCTTCCCAACACAGCCCCAACCCAAGCCCAGATCACTCCCAGATCCCAACCTGCCCCGCCCAGCCCAGCCGCCAGCCTAGCCTATCCCAGCCCGCAGCCCAGCCTGACACAGTGTAGCCTCCAGCCGCAGCCCAGCCCGGCCCAGTCCAGATCAACCCAGAAGGTAAGTCCTTCACCTCATCCCTCAACAACAAGAAGAGATTCCCCCTCAAGTTATTTCGTGGTAAACCAAGAGTATTTCAGTATTTCGTTCTAGCAGAAAGTGCCTGAAGAAACCTCGCTCATAGCAAGAGAGTACACAGCTCCCCCAACTTCCAAACCGAAAAGTCCTCTGCCTCATCCTCGACAAGCAGAGACTGAGAGCTTCCTCCAACCCAGTGAGACAGAAGAGAGCTTTCATCTCAACAAAGCAGTCAGGCCCCTCCAACTTCACGAGGAAGATGAGAGCCCCGCTTACCCTCAGTTGGCAACAAGAGGCTCTCTTGGTGAGGCAAAAAATCCTGTTGGAAGAGAGCATACGCTCAAGAAGAAATGGCGGAGCTTCCCCCAACCTTCAAACAGAAAAATCTGGTCCCCAGCGTATAGAAAGAACAGATAAATCCTCTACCTCATGCTCTAAGACAAGAAGAAAGTCCTTCCCCAGCTTTTTCGTGGTAGCAGGAAGGAGCTTCTTTCTAGCAGAGAGTTCCTTTGCCTCTTGGTTAGTCGCCTCTCAGTCATGAGAAGACTGAAGAGACCTCACTCCTAGCAAGAGACGACAGAGCACCCCGCCCCAACCTTCAAAAACAACGTATGAGATCTCTACTCAACCGTCGAAAACAAGAAGAAGACTCCCTCTAATATCACGAGAAAGAAAAGGGCTCCTCTACCTCTTGGTAGACTGGCAGGTCCTCTACCCCAGCAACTCAGAAGAGAGGCCCCTCTAACTTCTCGAGAAAGAAGAGAGCTCTGTTTACCTTCTTGTCGACAAGAAGAAAACTCCTTATTCTTTCTTAGTCAGGCGAGAGCTCCTGACCATCCCTTCCTCCTTCTCTTCAATCTATGGAAGAGAGCCTACGATCAAGAAGAACGGATGGAACTCTTCCAAACTTCAAGCCTTGACAAGAGAAGTCTGGTCCTCCCCACGGCCTTCAAGAGGAAATGAAAAGCTCTTTACCTCATCTTCTGAAACAAAAANCAAGAAGAACGGATGGAACTCTTCCAAACTTCAAGCCTTGACAAGAGAAGTCTGGTCCTCCCCACGGCCTTCAAGAGGAAATGAAAAGCTCTTTACCTCATCTTCTGAAACAAAAAGAGGGCTCATTCCAAGTTATTCTTGATAAGAGGAGAGAGTTTCCTTCTAGCAGAGAGCTCCCGTACCTCTTGGTAAGTCGCCTTTTAGCCTTAAGAGGATGGAGGCGATCTCGCTCCTAGCAAGAGTAAAAGGGGACAGAGCTCCCCCAGGAAGAGAGCGCACGCTCAAGAAGAAAGGGCGGAGCTCCCTCCCTCCTTGCAAAACAGAAATCTGGTCCTCCCCCAACTTTCAAAAAGACACGGTAAGTCCCTCACCTCATCCCTCAACAACAAGAAGAGAGTCCCCCTCAAGTTGTTCGTGGTAAACCAAGAGTATTTCAGTATTTCTTTCTAATAGAGAGTGCCTGAAGAAACCTCGCTCATAGCAAGAGAGTACAGAGCTCCCCCAATTTCCAAACCAAAAGTCCTCTACATCATCTTTGACAAAACAGAGATTGAGAGCTTCCCCAGCGTATAGAAAGAAAAGATAAATCCCCTACCTCATGCTCTGAGACAAGAAGAGAGTCCTTCCCCAGCCTTTTTTGTGGTAGCAGGAGAGAGCTTCTGTCTAGCAGAGAGTTCCTTTGCCTCTTGGCTAGTCGCCTCTCAGTCATGAGAAGACTGAAGAAACCTCACTCCTAGCAAGAGACGACAGAGCACCCCGCCCCAACCTTCAAAAACAACGTATGAGATCTCTACTCAACCGTCGAAAACAAGAAGAAGACTCCCTCTAATATCACGAGAAAGANTCTACCTCTTGGTAGACTGGCAGGTCCTCTACCCCAGCAACTCAGAAGAGAGGCCCCTCTAACTTCTCGAGAAAGAAGAGAGCTCTGTTTATCTTTTTGTCGACAAGAAGAAAACTCCTTATTCTTTCTTAGTCAGGCGAGAGCTCCTGACCATCTCGTCCTCCTCCTGTTCAAAATATGGAGGAGAGCTTATGATCAAGAAGAACGGATGGAACTCTTCCAAACTTCAAGCCTTGACAAGAGAAGTCTGGTCCTCCCCACGGCCTTCAAGAGGAAATGAAAAGCTCTTTACCTCATCTTCTGAAACAAAAANCAAGAAGAACGGATGGAACTCTTCCAAACTTCAAGCCTTGACAAGAGAAGTCTGGTCCTCCCCACGGCCTTCAAGAGGAAATGAAAAGCTCTTTACCTCATCTTCTGAAACAAAAAGAGAGCTCATTCCAAGTTATTCTTGGTAAAAAGAGGGAGTTTCTTTCTAGCAGAGAGCTCCGTTACCTCTTGGTAAGTCGCCTTTTCCTTAAGAGGATGGAGGCGATCTCGCTCCTAGCAAGAGTAAAGGGACAGAGCTCACCCAGCTTCCAAAAAGAAAAGTCTTCTACCTCATCTTCGACAAGAGGAGACTTCGAGCTTCCTCCAATCTGATGATGCAGAAGAGAGCTTCATTTCAACAAAGCAGGCAGGCCCCTCCAATTTGACGATAAAGAAGAGAGCTCCGCCTACCCCTCNCAAGAGGAGACTTCGAGCTTCCTCCAATCTGATGATGCAGAAGAGAGCTTCATTTCAACAAAGCAGGCAGGCCCCTCCAATTTGACGATAAAGAAGAGAGCTCCGCCTACCCCTCAGTCAGCACAAAAAAACTTCGTGTCTCACTCTCTTGACAAGGGAAAAAACAGAGCTCCTGACTATCTCCTCTTCCTCTTCAGAAGATGGAAGAGAGCTTACGCTCCAAAAGAAAGCATGGAGTTCCCCAGACCTGCAAAAAGAAAAGTCTGGTCCTCCCCCGCTTCCCAGCCTTCAAAAAAAGAAAAGATGAATACTCTACTTCATGCTCCCATTCCAGTGGCTTGGAAAGACTTTCAGCTCTCTTCCATCGCAGACAATGCCTGGCTCATCCCTTCATCTTTTCCGGCGACGATGCTCTGGAAAACTTTCAATCGCAAGGAGAGTCCCCCTGATGCTCTAGAAAACCTTGAGTCGCAAGGAGTGTCCCCATCATCAGTTTGAAGCGCTGGTGCTCTTAAAACTTCAATCGCAAGGAGTGCCCCCTTATCCCTTAATCATTTCTGGCGATGGTTCTCTAGAAAACC
Source organism: Symbiodinium sp. clade A Y106 (assembly GCA_003297005.1). Taxonomy (NCBI): domain Eukaryota; class Dinophyceae; order Suessiales; family Symbiodiniaceae; genus Symbiodinium; species Symbiodinium sp. clade A. Next base: position 49,047 of record BGNK01002172.1, on the reverse strand, counting down.
TGCCCCCTTCTCCCTTAATCCTTTCTAGCGATGGTTCTCTAGAAAACCTTCAATCACAAGGAGTGTCTCTCATACCTTTTCTGCCCCTGCTTTGCCTTGCCCCTGTGCTCTGGTTCGGGCTCTCCAAAAAACAGACAAATCGCGAACTCTGGTCGGCAAGATTGTAGCTTAAGCGTGCTTAAGCTTTCCTCCAAAGATTTTGGTTTACGTCCCTTCTCTATTGGAGAAGAACTGTAGCTTAGGGACCAAGGCTTGCGATTTGTCTCGTTGATTTTTTCGGTGAAGGAAGACAGGGAAAGAGGCCAGAGAATAGCTTAAAAACATGGCGTGCCATGTTTTGCTGAAACGAGAAGGGGACGGGACCACAGCATAGACTAACAGAATGGGGCTTCTTTTGTCGATGAAAAAAGATGATACGGAAAGGTGCCAGAGCATACGTTAACAAAGTGGCGCGCTTGTTTTTGTGAAAAGAGGGGGACCGGGCCACAGCAAACCGCTGCTCGGTTTTCGTGTGGTCTTTACAGCACGTTTACAGGGTCGCAGCCCGATCGCACCAAATTTTGACACGCAAAATTGCTAAACCCCTGCTCGGTTTACGTGTGGTATTTACAGCACTTTGACTCGGTCGCAGCCCGATCGCACCAAATTTTGACACGCAAACTTGCTAAACCCCTGCTCGGCTTCCGTGTGGTATTTACAACACTTTGACTCGGTCGCAGCCCGATCGCACCAAATTTTGACACGCAAAGTTGCTAAACCCCTGCTCGGTTTTCGTGTGGTATTTACAGCACTTTGACTCGGTCGCAGCCCGATCGCACCAAATTTTGACACGCAAAGTTGCTAAACCCCTGCTCGGCTTTCGTGCGGTATTTACAGCACTTTGACACGGTCGCAGCCCGATCGCACCAAATTTTGACACGCAAATTTGCTAAACCCCTGCTCGGTTTTCGTGCGGTATTTACAGCACTTTGACAGGGTCGCAGCCCGATCGCACCAAATTTTGACATGCAAACTTGCTAAACCCCTGCTCGGTAAACGTGTGGTGTTTGCTGCACTTTGACCCTTCCTGACTTAAAATATTTAAAGTATTCAATTCCCTGTGCCCCATATTATACCCCCCCCCCTCCGGACCCCCTCCCCAGGATTTACACTATTTAATTACCGACCCGAATTAAATGATTTAAATAATCTAAATCCTGGAGACGGGGTCCGGAGGGATCCGCGCCCCGGGACCCCCGTCCCCGGGATTTAAATTATTTACATTATTTAATTCGGGCCTGCAAGTAAATAGTTTAAGTAAAGTAAATCCTGGAGAAGGGGTCCGGAGGGTAGCGCGGGGTGAGGTAGGGTGGGGGTGGAGTGGGGTGGAGTGGGGTNATATTCAAAATAAATATTTTTGATATTTTGAATATCGGTAAATGCCCCGGATGTAAAATATTAAAAGTAGTTAATCTTCATATTTTACATATTTGTAATATTTTTAACAGTTTGAATTCTGGGTGCGCTTTCCCGGACGCCCCGCCCCGGGATGTAAAATATTTGAAATATTAAAAATATTTAAAGGATTAATATTTACTAATTTTAATATTTTAAACATCGGGAAATGCACCGGATTTAAAATATTAAAACTATTAAATTTTCATATTTTAAATATTTGTAATATTTTTAATTTTTTTAATATTTTAAACATTTTAAATCCTGGGTGAGCCCCCCCGGACCCCTTTGCCCCGGGATTTAAAATATTTAAAATTCTTAAAATATGTAAAATATTTAATTACAGCTTGGCAAACCCCCCAGACCTAAAATAGGGTCTATTCGAAAGCTGGCTCTTGTGTATATATTAGGGATTTGAATCATTTTTTCCTATCTAATATGCAAATACCAGCTTCCAAATAGACCCGGTTTAAGCCTCACTCCCCCCCCCCACCCCCGCCCCCTCACGCCCCAAACAAAAGCAGGGAACACTGCAAGGCGGAAAGTAAGAAAGCGCATGTGTCGGAACCACCGTAAAAATCCATGTTTTCGGCAGGTTGGATTTGCGAGAAATCGGATGCGTAGAAAACTCCGGAATCTCTCGTCTTTTCGGCATGTGACGCATCAGAAACGCTGAAAAAACCGGCATGACTGGCATGTCGGGCTTGCCTGGGGACAGTGCTCTGGAGGGAACAACCACACCCACAACGATAACGATAATGACGAACACAAAGACAACAACGACAACAACGACAACCACAACCACAACCACCATCACCACAACATCCACAACCACCGCAAGTGTGGTGGTGTTAAAGCATGGTGGTCGTGGTCGTGGTGGTTTTGGTCGTTGTGGTCGCGGTTGCAGCGATTGTGTGGGCTGTGGTAGCTGTTGTGGTTGGCGCTGCTGTTGTGGTTGGCGTGGTTGCTGTGGTTGTGGTGGTTGCTGTGGCACAAAACATCGACGCGGATTCCTGCTCTTGATGGAAACCCAAGAGCCGCCTTGGTTCCAAGTCCACAAGTTGCCGAACAGCTTCCCCAGGGAGCCCACTCATCCCAGACCTTTCCATCAAAACCCCTGCAACTTGGGCGCTCCTAACCTAAGCGCAATAGCTTTTGACCAGAATGTTTTTGAACTGAATGTTCCTCGCCAAGCGGCACAATCAATCGGGCAGGGGTTCGTGTTGCAGTCGCGACTTTCTTTGTCGTTGTTGTCGCATGCAGCCTTGGATTCTGCTCGAACATCTCAACGGCCCCTCTCGCACACATGGGCTCGACATCTGCTGCGCCAGACAGCGCTGAGCCACCCCCTTGCCTTGTGCCATTTGGCGAACTTTCCGAGTCCGAATGGATTCTCCTCAGTACTTTCAGTGAGACAGGTCGGCTCCGTTCAAGCACTTGTGCTTACAAATTTTGAAGTGGTGCCTCCACCGCAAGTGAACTGGCAGGCACTCCACTCTGCCCACGTCTCCCACTGACAGTCGACCTTGCTTCGCCACGGGCGGTCAAAGAAGGACCTACCCAGAACCTTGCGCTAAGCCGCATCTGCTCCAGCGTCGACTTCGCCGACGGGCGAAGGGGTGGGCAAAGGACTCGAAGCTGTGCTAGTAGTCTTCGTGGTGGATACCATCGCTGTGGACGATTGAAGTGTGGTCTCAAGCTCCTCCTCATCTTCCTCCGTCTCCTCACTCTCCGGCACTCTGGCATGCGCCTTTCGAGCTGCAAGGGCTTTGGCCAGCAACGCTGGGACAAAAGGGACTGTGCGATGTGTGAATGGAAGCTTGAACCACTCTTGGCCTGCAAGGACTTGGCCCCAACGCTGGCAGAGCTCGAGTAGGTGGCTGCCGTCGCATCAACCGCTCGGGCCTGGCAAATGAATCCCGAACCACTTTCCCAAATAGCATGAAAGCAGTGTCGGGAATCACGCAAGTGAGCCTGCTTCACTTCTGCTTTTTCTCGAGAATCACTGCCGCCCCGAATAATCGTTCTATGCACAAGTCCATCTTTCGTAACCTGGCATGTGGGCCATTACCAAGATGTGCGACCGCATGCTCGCAGACCCCACCTTGCCTCCATTTCTGTAGCTTCACCTGTGTCAACGTGTCTCTTGACGGTGCCGCTGATGGACTGACTGCGCCTCAATGCGCACCCGGTGTGAGAAGCGAAACAACCACAGGCTCGACAAGACTATCCACTTGCCTGCTTCCGACCGCCCTGCACCCAGAAAGAAGCCCTCATACTTCGATTTATGTCGAGAGTCGGTGCGGAGACGGCACCCAAGATTCGCATGGTTGTGAAGAGGTAAATGAATTGCATGAGGCAGGTGTTTCCTGCAGGGCAGAAGCTCATTTGGTCGTGAGACCAGTTGGTTGGCTGGCTCGCACAGCTCGTCACATGATTGCTGTCGTTCCCACTGGCCATGAAGGACCCTCCCGTAAAGGGGCCTCCATAAAGATATGGTTGTAAACCTCTCTGCACCAAGTACTTACCTTCGGCCTTTGTGCTAAAACTACATTGCATTCTCTGCAATCGCATTTGGCCGTAGGAGCAAGTCGCATGCCCATGCACTTGCAAGCCGCTCTCTGTCTGGCTCATCACCCTTTTACTACACAAGCGAAACCCAGGAATCGTCAGCATCAGCTGGTCCTATCATGTTTGCAGGATTCCTCGGATTGATGCCAGCACTCATCACGAACGTGGTGATAATTGATACTACTTAGGGTGATGAGTCTGACTGAATCGAGTAAAGGAGCAACGGACGACGTCGTAGCACTCGTCCTGTCGCCGAGTTGCAGACATGCAGCATCTGTCTTCGGCATGCCAACATCCCGGTGCATCGAAGACTGTGCTAGTGGTGGGGCATTTTCTGAGCTAATTCAGTCACGTGGCAGAAAACGTGAAGACCTCGGTATTTGGACTACAGCTTGAAGGCGAGCCAAACAATCCGGTATCTGTGTTGGTCTGTTGGTAGTGAAATATAATAGCGGGCTTCTATGTCTGAAAAAAGAAAAGGGCTGAAAGAAAGCGGACACATTCCATGTTGCAGAAGAGATGCAGGCGACCCGTGCGCACACACTTCTGGATTCGACACTAGTTCGAGAGCATTCCGCTTACATCTATCTCTCCACCATGAAGCAAACAGACCAGCCAAGGCGCAGTCGTTCAGCTCAATGCGGGCATGGGACATCCCGTCTACTTTGAGCCAACAACTCTTCAGCCGGTTCCAACGCATCGCATGTGAGCAAAGCGGATGGCTGAAATAACCGGTTGACTTGGCCAAGACAAGAATAAGCCAAGCATGAGCAGCGCAAGTCCAATACCACCATGGCTTCGACACGCTTCGCAGACATTGACGAATGATCCCACACGGCTTCTGTACGGCTTCTCTGCCGAGCTTCTGGCAGCAGTTCCGTGTCAGTCACACCTGAGCAGAGCTGCTCATAAACTGTTGCAGAGCATTGCCTTGATAGTTGCCATGAGAATCTGAGCAGACAGCAAATATCTCTGCAAATGCCTTCTGTGACTTTGCCACTCTGCTGTGCGGGCGCGGCCTTAGGTCACACAAATTAGCACAATACGGGCCATGAGAGCAGGAAGCATGCAAGAAGCATCCAGGAAGCCGCAGATCCGCAGCATTGCCCGCTTGCCCGGCCTCCTGTTGGAGCTCGCCTTCAGGCGCCTGTTGGACCTCCTGGCTGCTGCCAACCGAATGCTGTTGGCATCTACCAGTACTGCCCGGATCCGTCGCCTTTCGAGGAAGCCAGTCTGGTCGCGTGGATTCTGCCTGACAGACGATCACAAGAAAACCGATTCACCGTGTCGGTCAATGTACCTTTTTCTTGGAGCTGCCACGGCTGAAGAAGGCCTTCTCACGAGCAAAAAAACGCCACCATACAATCTGCTTTGTGGAGGGAGGCGGGTGGACCTCCAGCATTGCTGCCATTTCTTTCTCCTGGAGTGCCCAAACTGAACTTGCCACGTTTCCCGACAGGAAAAGCAAGCTTGACGAGTGGAAGCCTTCGCCGCAGCTTCTTCGACTTCTCGCTGGTGCTGGCATGTTCTGTCGATCTCCTCTTGTTCAAGCTGCTCCTGGCATGACGGTAAGATAGGACGCGATTACGAAATTTCAACATGTTGCTCATCATGACTCGGGCTATCTGCCATCACTCCAGTCGATACGCATGTGTCTCCTGCTCTTTGTCGTACTTGGCAAAACGATCCTGTTCCAAGTACTGCCAACCCCACAATCTGGGCTTCTGCTGTAGCAACTGTAGCCCAGCCTCCAGAGTCTCGCAGTTTAGTTTGTGCACTGGCCTGGATCTCAGCCAGAAGTCTGAAAGCCAAACTCATGTCCAGCACCCAGGGTTCCCACCACGCGCGCTTCTGGCAGACTGCATCGCAAAACAATGTGGTTTTGCACCTGCCAGCTAAAGTTTAGCCTCTCAACACCCAACAGATCAGGAACTAGGGTCATGAAACTCACCACAGGCCTTTGGCAAGCCAATAAAGCTGAAGGGTTGCCGCACCTCGTATTGGGTTCGCGTTTGGGCATGTTTTGGCTGCCTGCAAACTGAGCTGAACACAGTCCGCATCCGACCGGAACTTGTTCCGGTGCCTGCCGGGGCGTCGGAAGAATTTCAGCAAAAGATACCAAAGATTGCTTGACACATTCAAAATATGACATTTCTCGGGTGCCGGCGGCTGTCATGGCTGGGCCTCTCTTGCTGAACCGCTGCAGAACCCGATCATCCTCGATGTCACACGCATCACAACTCTGGAGCAAAGGCATTCTGTGGAAGGGGTACCTCTTCAGACGGCAAACCTCCAACTCCAAGACCTTTGGCCCTGCTGCCAAGACCTGCCGGGCATTGCGGCTTGTTTTATCTTTTTGCTGTGCTGGAGTAAATCAAGCCGGTCGGGCGGTTGGTGTTCGATCGCAGGCTGATTCGAGCCCCGTCGGGAAAGGCAATGACTTCCTTGCCGAAATGTTGCAATGCGCCAGGGCCAAGGAGCTTGACATCCGCGATGACCGGGGCTTTGGCTTTGGACCCTGGCCCACATTGCATGCCCACACTTCGCATTTCGTCCGCAACAGACTTACTGCTGGTAACGTTGCTGCTAAGGTTCCTTCTCCCAAATTGAACGTGGAATTGAGACTTGAGCCCATGGGTCCATGCCAATACGCTCATATACAACTCATGAAATCATGAAGCCCGCACACAGCATACTCCAAACCTGCCACGCCTGCTCCTTTCGGAGCAATCAACAGAGTGAGTGCACTTTGGCACTTCAATCGCCTGCGAGTCCAGAAGCACGGCGTCACTGCGACTGTTGACTGAAGCTGTGGATACCACGACCGGCTTCATTGGCTGCCGTGCCAGCTTTTCTGCAAAGTCAGCCGACATGTTCGGAAATGGTCGCAGGAATCGTCGCCACATGGCAGGGAGTGGCAGACTCCCGGGCGCGAACGTCTTCAGTACAGAAGCCAAATAGCGTCGTTCTCGTCGAAAGAAAGTATTGACCCTCCTGTCCAAACCCTTGTGCATGTGCTGCCTGCATGCTGTGCCTGCGACATGAACATTGTATGCAGCAGGACTTGTTGATGAATCGAACTGTCGCGGTAAGTCGAGATGCAGGAAGTTGTGAACGGCTCGCATCGTAGCAACAGGTTCTGCCGAAAGCCCTTCCAAGCTCAACATAGCCAACTTGTCCCGGTGAGGCAGCATGGCAATGAGTCTTTGCACTGCGCTTGAAAAATAAGGCGAGGCCATACTCAACCCAGTGCAAAGCTCCCAACTTGTGAGTGTCAGGCAAACCCGAATCCATTCAGCCAACGGTGCTCGCAATGTGTGTTCGCCGGCAGGTCCACTGGCCCAGTATGGCAATCGATGGCAAAGGTTCCAATGGTAATGGTCTGCTCCGCACGGAAGTTTGCAGGCTTGTGACACCAGCCATGACCTGAGGTGGAAGAATCGCGGAAGAATTTCCAGCACTGGCTCACCAGAACAACAGCACAACCAACACACACATATGGCACACCTTCCGAACTCATGCCGGCAAACTTCGCCTTCTAGCAGTGAATGCTGATCAGCCTTCAGCACGAAAACTGCATAGCTGGCATCCTATCTAAGCGCCATCGCATGCGTTGCCGTGGTCGTCACAAGTTCCTCCCAACTGAACTGTTTCCGAAGCTCACTTGCTAATTACGAGGATTTGGTTCCTCACCAATCGCGATCCAGGGCCACTTACCAAGCTTCAAGGTAGTGCAGCACGAGGTCAAGGCAGAAGCGGTCGTTCGCCACACGCGCGAACTTTTAGGCGCCAACTCCGTCGTCAACACTGACCACCGTCCGGGCTCCATTCGGAAGACACCGCCGCGAGGGGAGCGCGCGCGCGAGCGCTTCGGTCCCAGCACATGTGGAGAGCTCGTACAGGAAAAGGGTACGCGCATCATCCATGAAAGCCTCCGATGCCTGTTGCGCCAAACGGAAGACGCACGTGGCCGTTGACACCCCGGTGGTGTCCCCAGTTATGCGGGTGAGGTGCAGTCCAAGGCCGATCGTGTGCCCGGCAGCGCAAACGCCTCGGCACCTACCCGGAGCTGTCGGCCGCGCCGCTGCAATCTTGTTGTCCTGGGTGTTGAAGTGAGCGGCAGGTTCAGCGGCGAATCCATGCGAATCCGTTAAGTTCCTCTGAGGGGGGTGTACGAGGCCGGGGCACGGGTTGCCGCCAGTTTGTTCTGTTCGCGGATGTTAACGGACATGAAAATTGATGTGCCCTTGGCTGACGGCCGGTGTTGGCAAACGCCTCGCCAGATTGGCAGAGGGCGCACGCCTGTGGCAGGCATCGGGTGCCATAGGCCCGCGATCCGAGGTGAAAGTTGAAACCCATTCCGGAAGTAGCACTTGGCTGGTTTGGGGTTTTTTGGCGGGGTCGTGCAACACTGCGAACGTGTCCTCGTTGGCTAGGGCAGGCGGGGAAGCTTCGAGCGCAGCCCGTGCTGCAAACAACTCGCCCAGGTGCACGAGTGCGACGTCTTTTCGGCCTGCCGTTGTGCATGAGTTGGCTCGTTGCGGTGTGCAGCGGCGCTGCTGTTCCGCATGGCCGACGTGGGCGGGCTGAGCCCGGAAAGTCAACGGAGCTCGGGGCTTCCCGCACGAGCTCGAGGCCTGCGTGCAGTGGTGCTTTTCGGATTTGCGGCAGCGGGCTTTGTAAAGAGCACACAATTTGTTTTCAGGACCCTTTGCCGCAAAAACGTCGAAGTCGGCTGCTTGGTTACTTGACTCTACTTTCCGGCTCTCGAGCTCGGAGTGGGGGGTTCCCAGGCCGTGCTACAACGGCGACGGCGGAGCATCCGGCGTCCTCCGACACCACCACGGCCGCTCTGCCTGGGAGCAGAGATGCGCAGGCGGAACGGGCTCGATTCGGGTCGAGAGGTAATGTGCGGCCACCGGACGGGCATGCACAAGCTCTCAGAGATGCAACACCGAACCGACAAGTCACACAGGGGTGCATCTGAGGCTGTGTCTATCAATGCTTTCAATGGCTCCGGCTGAAGAGCGGAGAGTCCACTCAACATGACCTTTCTCATGAAAGTAGAGTTTCCAACTCGCTTCGTGAGACAATCCGCAATCATATACACTCCGGGGATCCAACACACTGGAGCATTCATCGTTTGTGCTGAAGAAGCCATCACCGACACATCGATTTGTGCTCTGCGGCATAAGCCGGCGGCGCCACTGCGACTGTGGAAAAGATCATAAGGAGCTCGAGCATCTGTGATCATGAAGCTTTCTTCGTTGGCCTTCTGGCGGACAATCACCACTGAGTCCAGATCTGGTCCAAAACGTGTGCAATCGCAGATTGTCGAGTCTGGAACACAGGACTCGGCATACATAGCTCGTAGCCACTCCAAACCATCATCCATGGCCAATGCCTCTGACACAAGGGATGCTTTCACAACCCGGCGCAAACGGTAAGATCTCCAGCAATTTATGCTGAACCTGGCGAGGGCTCCGTCCCGAATCGTCTTCTCCACAAAGGCAATGACAAAATATCACAAAGCCACCCTGAAACTTCTCCGAGTCATTCGCAACCGAAGCATCACTTATCGAGGCCCACATGCCTGCTTCCGAGGGGGATCGGCCAAATCTGCAGGTACTGTAACCATCGCTCGTGCGCTTCAGCTCAGCAATCGTTTTTCTCACCTGATTCACACGTTGAATCTTTGGGCGACCACTGCCCCACGACATCGCCGAGCAGGCACCCGCCACAACATGGTGGCTTCTTTCGCTTTCGCTTTGGCCCGTCCGAGTCCGCTGATGAAGACTACGGTCCTAGAAGGACATGGGGATAAAGAACCCGCATTCAAGCAGATTCGTCACTGTACAACTTGGACAAACTCGTTGACGAAATCATCTGCTTTGCGTTTCCATGCGCTACTTGCGGCTACATCATCCAACACTGCGTGTCGGGAAACTCTACCCTGCAGAACGTTCGCAACTTATCATCCCATCGGGTCAGTGGGCGTCCTTGTCGACGCTTGGGTGCCAGAGAAAAGTTGTCATGCCAGTTCGGCTCGGGATTCCACGTGACCACGCGTATCACCCAACCATTGGTCTGCGCAACTCGGACGGCGAATGAATGCTGACATGTGGCCAAACGTCTTGTCCATGTTTCGATGGGGTGCTGATGTAAAGCCTTGGCCACCCGGATCTTCATGCGACTCATGGTGTCGTGCCAGCTCTCGTCTTGAATTCGAATCCACCCAACCATTGANGGGGTGCTGATGTAAAGCCTTGGCCACCCGGATCTTCATGCGACTCATGGTGTCGTGCCAGCTCTCGTCTTGAATTCGAATCCACCCAACCATTGACCGCAGCATCCGCCTTTGTATGGCATCAAGTTTGGATAGCTGCACGCCGGTTAAGGCCAATGTGTGCAAGCCAAACAATATGGTCGGCGTCACGACGGCGTCAAAAAACTTCATGCGAAGTTTGATGGACACGTGCTTGTTGACCAAAACACGGCGATGTCGATGGAATTTGTTCCATGCCAGTTGAACACGATGATTAAACTCAACCACGTGTCACCGAGCCAATGAACCGCACAGACGTCGTCCCGCGGCGCGCCGACTCAAAGTCGCGCGCTACCCGGAGTTGACCCGCGGAGGGCCTCAACGACCCGTAGTCCTCGCTGCAGAAGTCGGGGGCCACTGCAGCGACGAGTGCCAGCAGTTCCTCCGTACCCTACTCCGGCTCCGTGTCCAACGCGCCCCACCACCCTTGCGCGCCTCCGCGCCGCTGGTGGAGTGTGCTGTCGGTTGCCCTGCAGCGCGCCGTCGCCAGCTCCGCGCTTGGAGTCTGGACCATGCCGCCGCTGCCTGGTGCGCCAGACGCGCTCCCGTTGGGTGACGTGTTGGACCTCGCGATNGTGCTGTCGGTTGCCCTGCAGCGCGCCGTCGCCAGCTCCGCGCTTGGAGTCTGGACCATGCCGCCGCTGCCTGGTGCGCCAGACGCGCTCCCGTTGGGTGACGTGTTGGACCTCGCGATGGCGAGCGCCCCGAGCCGGCTGCCGCTTCGCTAGTACCCCGTAGGCGCCTTTGGGTCTAGGTAGTTTCCGACGGTGGGACACGTTGCGCGGACGTAAAAAGGTGCGAGAAAAAATCTTGGTCTTGGAGGAACTAAGCTGCAACCCAACTTGTGCCAACCCTTGGTGACTTCCGGATCGGTCAATTCTGCATCGTCTCCATGCCGCTGGCGGTCACGAGAAAGCCGAATTGGCTGCAATTTCTCCTCTGTGCACCGCTGCATGTCAATGCTGATTTCGAAGTTCTGAAGTTGACGAACTGTCCGTCCAAGGTATTCTCCCTACCCCCTGAGCACAATCCTCCACTTTCCAAAGCGGAACCTTTATGAACCTCTCATACAGCTTGGGCATCAAGGATTCATGCTTTGGTCTCAAACAGTAAAAGGTTTCCTTGAACATGGCCCTTCGTCTTTCGACTGTGCCCAGTTCAAAGGGAGGCTGACGATTGATCTCTTTGGGCCGGATCAAACTCATTTCCCTCATCAAAGAGCAGGCAGGCGGGAGCTCCGAAAACCCGAAGCCACAAGTTCATGAACGCCCTCCAACTCAACTCTGCCGAGCGTCGCTTGGGATCGATAGCCCCGACGACAGTGTAGAGCATCCCCAGGCAGGCGATGTTGAGCACAGGACGTCGACCCCAATCACAACGCTTAAATCGAAACACCGGGACGTCGCTGACGAAAGTCTCGAAGGAGGGCTCTTTTTGTATTTATTTTTTTTGTTTTTTTTCTCTCGCACCTTTTTGCACCTGCCAGAGTGTCCGCGTCTGTAAAAGTTCCTAGGGGCAGCTACAAGAGGCGCAATCCAGGGGGACCGCAGCCAGCCTAGTCGGAGCGCGCGTCAGCGAGGACCTCGTGCAGGTCCGGCACGGGTCCGTCGCCGAGCCCCTCAGCGGGCGGCAACTTTAGCAGAGAGGCCGCCAGCGTGCGCTGGGCTGCGACGGCCAAGAGTCTGGGCCAGCGAGCAACCCAGGCGTTGATAGCGGTCGGTCTGGAGGGGGCGGGGACAGACTCGGCACGGTGTCGCGCGAGCAGGCGCAGGAGCTGCACCGTCTCGGTGCCGAACCTGCCGCCAACCTCGATGCCGACAACGACGAGGCGGCACCGCGGGGGCGCGTGCGGCCTCTTCTCCGTCACACATCCAGGGCATCACATTCCCGGAGCACATATTGCACCACATCATGTCGGCTACCGGCCGCCTTGAGGACCCTGGCGAACTCTCTCTTGTTGGGATGCCCCAAGTTGACATGGCATCTCAGAACCTCAGACTTCTCAGGATCAGACAGATCATAAGCACTCGCAAGCACCTGAGATTCGGCTGGTTCAGGCCAGTAATAAAGGATGATGCTTCCTCGCTTGCGGATGCCATCGTCTGGTGGCGCCTTTCTCAATCCATTTCCACCGCCGCAACCCGGTCTTGACCACGGTCCAGCGAACACATCGAGGACCAGGACCAATCCGAAGTAGTAGGGCAGCCGCAAGCTCGAGGGAAATGCACATGCCATAATAGTCACGCCACATGTGCTGCACCTCACTTCGAAACTGCTTCATGTCCTGGATCAGAGCGTCACATTTAACATCCACTGGAAGAAACCGGCGTTGGCTCCAGGCCCTCTCTGCAGGTGACGAGCCCATGTCAATGTCATCCGCCGCAGGAGGGGGAACGGGGTTCCATCAGCGCTTCAGTCGGATGGCCAGGATGCCATTCATGCTTGGATCTTGTTCCAAACACCTGTCTCTCTCCCAGAAGTCAAAAAATGAGCAAGCTTGACATGTCGATCACCGCAACCAACTGGTCAAGGAAGTATGCTGGTAACAAACACGGGGCCCCACTTTTTTTCCGCGCCTTTTTACGACTGCGACGGGAGTCCCAGCTCAGTTAACGTACATTTTTCAGCAAGGACCCAACCCAAACGCAACCATTAAATCAGGATTCAATTTTTTTTAACTTTTTAACTTCTGGATTCATTGGTTTTCAGCAAGGAAGGCAGTGAATCCAAGAGTTAAGGAAAATTAACTCTGAAGTTTATTGCCCGGCATCGGGCCGTCTCGACCTCCTCAGGTCCAGCACAATTTACTCTTGATTTAATTGGCCTGTCAACGTNGCCCGGCATCGGGCCGTCTCGACCTCCTCAGGTCCAGCACAATTTACTCTTGATTTAATTGGCCTGTCAACGTCGCGCGACGCACCATGCCATCCCAACAAGCTGCTCAAGGAACACAACTAAATTAGGATTTAATTGTTTCTCCTATACGACCCCAACCCGCAGCAGAATTAAATCAAGATTTAATGCCTACATCCTACCGGCACAGCACTTGTGGTCTAGGTTTTAGGGTTTTGGGTTCAAGGCCTTTAGGGTTTCGTGCAGTCAAAACGGAGCTAGGTAGAGAAAGAGTGTGTTCGCGACTTTGCTTATAGCCGTTGCCAACATTAAAAGCATCATGATGCATCTAGTACGGGACGCGTCCCTGGGCGACCGTTTAAAAGTGTCCGAACTGCCTGCTATCAGTCAATCGGAAAGGAAAAATGAAGGCCCCATGCAAAGAAACACAATAGTAATGGCAATGGTAATAGTNATAGTAATAGTAATAGTAATAGTAATAGTAATAGTAATAGTAATAGTAATAGTAATAGTAATAGTAATAGTAATAGTAATAGTAATAGTAGTAATAATAGTAATAGTAATAGTAGTAATAATAGTAATAGTAATAGTAATAGTAATAGTAATAGTAATAGTAATAGTAATTGTAATTGTAATAGTAATAGTAATTGTAATAGTAATGGTAATAGTAATAGTAATAGTGGTTGTAATAGTAATAATAATAGTAATAGTAATAGTAATAGTAATAGTACTAGTACTAGTACTAGTACTAGTACTAGTAATAATAATAGTGATAGTAATAGTAATAGTACTAGTAATGGAAATAGTAATAGTAATGGAAATAGTAGTAGTAAAAATAATGGTAATGGTAATAGTGATAATAGTAGTACTGGTAATCGTAATAGTAATGGTAATAGTAATAGTACTGGTAATCGTAACAGTAATGGTAATAGCAACAGTAGTAGTACTGGTAATCGTAATAGTAATGGTAATAGTAATAGTAGTAGTACTGGTAATCGTAATAGTAATGGTAATAGTAATAGTAGGAGTACTGGTAATCGTAATAGTAATGGTAATAGTAATAGTAGTAGTACTGGTAATCGTAATAGTAATAGTAATGGTAATAGTAGTGGTAATAATCATAGTAATGGTAATAGTAATAGACAGTAAAAGGAACATAAACACAATTAAATCACGATTTAATGCCATGCAATGAAACACAATTAAATCACGATTTAANATAGACAGTAAAAGGAACATAAACACAATTAAATCACGATTTAATGCCATGCAATGAAACACAATTAAATCACGATTTAATTGTCTATCGGTCGCATTCAAAGAAACACAATCAAATCAGGATTTAATTGTGTCGTTGGAGGGGCCAAGGTAGGTCGAGGTAGGTCAAGACCCAACCCAAACGCAACCATTAAATCAGGATTCAATTTTTTTAACTTCTGGATTCATTGGTTTTCAGCAACCTACTGCCTACTCCAGGCGCTCAGAGTCTACTGGGCGCTGGTGGCTGGTGGCCCGCCAGGAGCTCCCCAAGTGGGACTTCAAGGCCGTCTGTTGGGTCACCTGGCCCCTCAATGGGCAGCTCAAGCACCGAGCACACGTGCGCGCGTAGGGCGGCGAACGATGCCAGCGCCGTCCAGCGGTGCATCATGGCTCGCTGCGCGCCGCACACCACGGCGCTCTTTGGCGGGCCCGCGCCTTGGCGAGCAGTCGCAGGAAGGTGAGCGTGGTCCGGCTGATGCGTCCTCCGACCTCAACACCGAAGACGACCAGCCGGCAGTGCNCGGCGGACCCCAGTCCCAGACCTCCCATGCTCAGGGGGAGTTGGGCTCGCCTGTGGCTGAGCTCCGGGAGCGGCATGTCGCCATCGCCACCCGCCAGCATCTGGGCCAGGCAGTGTTGGTTAGCGGCATCGTGGGAAGCTGCGAAGTCAGCGGTGTCGGCCGGCGACAGCGTTCGCAGCAGGTACGTGCTACGGGGAGCTGCGCGGTACAGGAGGAGTAACCACGCCGACTGCAGGTTGGGCACATGCGGGATCCGACTCAGCAGACGGTCCTGCTCCTCGAAGCGCTGCGCAAGCTTCGTGGCGATGAACTGGCGGCTGCCGATGGGGCTACCCAGGACTACCACGCCTTGTTGGGCCGCTGGGATGGCCCAGTTTCCTGTCCAGCCGGGGTGCTCCGGGTCCTCCGGGAGTAGCTCCTCGAGTAGTCCCGGGGGCTCCTCCCCTGCGCTGTTCCACGCACGTGTTTTGCCCAGATGCACCTGGATGTTGGCGTGCCTCGCGAGGGCCTCCCGCACGATGGAACTGGCCTGCCGTGTGCTCGGGGGGCCCTGTGACAGATGTCGTCGAGGAACGCGTAGAGTGTGTTGGACGGGTGAAGGCGGGCCCTGGCCTCAACTAGGGCTTGGTGCTGGCCCAGAGCGAACAACGATGGCATCAGTGGGTCCCCCTGTTCGCCTCCCTCGCCTTGTTGCACGTCGTGCGCTCTGCCCTCCTGCCGCCGCCGCGCTGCAATTCCGGATACGTTGCGCGCTTGCGCCTCTCGGCCATGCGCAAGGAGTATGGTCCGCTCGTGGGTGAGGGGCACTCGCTCCGGTGATGGGTCAAAATTGCAACTAGCAAAGGCGTACGACAGGAACGACATGTATTCCTCGAAGGGCACAGACTCCTCTGCATCGAAGACACTCGGCACCAGCGGCACTTGCGCGGTAGCCTCGATCGAGGCTTGACAGATTTGCCCCAGGATCCTTTTCAGGCAGATCCAGGGAAAATCCCCTGAAACCATAGGCTGAGCCAGGAAGTGAAGCACTGAAAAACTCATGGCCGACATCATCTATCTGCCGGCTCGGGGCACTCATAGAGTAAGAGGTTGGTCGAGGGCGTGCCAGACCGAGAAGCCTGAGGTGAAAGGCAACTTTCTTCGTTGCATTTCGTTGCAACAAAGCCACTCAGAAAGATTGCCTGGTCGAAGGTCTGCTCCAGCTTGGCATCCCTGAGATAGTCAAGAGCATCTTCTATGGCGCCGACGATCTTCTCACAACCCTTCTCAAACGTCATCTTTTCAACACTCAAGTGTGCCAACAAGGCAGCTAATCGGCTCCAGAAAGGAATGCCGTCTATGATGCGCTTCCCGATGAACGTGCCAGGAAGCCTCGCCACAGCTTCCACCAACCACAGCCGCAAATTGCGACTGTACTCCGGGTACTTCGTCTCCGGCATCTCTCCGTCCCAGGTCGGCGCTGACCAGCGTGCTCGGGCATCGGTGGCTTGTTGAAAGCTCCTGCTCCGGCCTGCAGAGAGCAGTTTTGCGTACTTGTACCAAAAATGTCCATCGGGTTCTGTGTAGGCAAGGGCACGTATGCAGCCCGACGCTTTTCGGAACTCCTTGGCCTTGCGAGCGATGCGTTTTTTTTTCTCGACTAGCTTGCATCGGGCAGACTGTCGGAGCTCAGGGTAGGTGCGCTCCTTGGCTTTGCGCGCGAGTGCAAGTACAGCGCCGGCATTGCGGCCGGCAGCCCTTCGCGCTCAAGAGGCCCGCCCCTGGCGCGAAGGACGCCTGACCGAGGACATGCTGCGAGGTGGTCCCCGAAAAGGTCGTGCAGTGGCGAAGCCGGCGGAGGAGCAACACACGGAAGAGCGGCCAGCTCAGGCGAGACCGGTCTGGTGGTGAAGACACTCGCGGCACGAGGGCCCGACTGCGAGTTCAACATAGCGAGGCTTGGGGCATCAAGCTCACGGCGGATGGCACGGTGGCTAAACTCATCAACGGTGCGTGAAGCCGGGCGCTGCCACCCGCGTGTAAGGTCGGCGGGGTCGTCCTCAGGCGACACAGGGGGCACCGCCGAGAGCACAGCTTCCCACGTGGGGGCCTGGAAGCCGCAGCTTGCAGGGACGCGGCAGCCTTCAAGGCAGCTAGCTGAGCGAAAGCTCGGTCTCGACGTGCGAGGGCGGGGAGCGCATCGGCCCAAGATGCCCAGTACGCCGCGACGGCATGACGCTCGGCGCTACGAAGTCCAAGTCCACCGAAGCGCAGCGCGAGCTGGGCACGTGCGGCAGCCAAAGCTGGCAAGCCGGAGGCAGTATCGGCATGCAGCAAGGCATCCACGCAACCGAGGACAGCAGCGTCATACCCAGCGGCGTATGCTCGCGTATCCTCCGGAGGCAGTGTGCGTAGCGCGTACTGTGCACGAGGGCCAGCACAGAAACACAACAACAGCCACGCAACTTGAATGTCGGCAAGGAGCAACAAACGGTCGAGGAGGACCCTCTGCTTGGCGAGCAAGGTCTCCAGGAATGCAGCAACGAACTCCGGTGTGCCAAGGGGTACTCCAACAAGTGCGACAAAGATGACAAAGCCATGCTGAGCGGAATCCAAGGCGGGGTTGCCGACCCAAACGCCGCCATCGGGCGCGAGCGAATCGACGCCATCAGGCCATCAGGGTGGACCCCGGCGCTGTTCCAAACACGTGTCTTATACCAGGGTTCAGGCGGAGCTGCGCACGATGCATTGCATACCCGACCGGTGGTAAAGCTGGAGCGCACGGTGAGGGGGAGCCAGGATGTATGCGTCATGGAGGAAAGCTAAGGCCTGCTCGTCGGGGCGGAGGTCTGCATGGAGGTCGCGGAGGGCAGGTGCAAACGCCAAAGCAAATAGGGCCGGCATGAGCGGGTCACCTTGTTCACCGCCCTCAGCTTGGGTGATGCGGTGCGCCTGCGAGCCAGCAGCCCGAACGTACACAGACTCACGGGCGTACCACAGGCGCACAAACGGCAGAAGCTTGCGGCACTTCGCGCAATGCGGACAACATGGCCTCCCGGCTAACAGTGTCATAAGCTGCCGAGATGTCAACCGACAGCACCGTGAGGTGAGGATCGGCTTGAGTGTTGGCTTGCAGGGTGTGGAGGAGCGCCTCCGCTCCTGTCCTTGTCGAGAGTGCATACTCGTGTGGGTGGCAGGCTGCATCAAGCTGCCGCGAGAATTGCTGCGCCAAGGTGCGAGCGACAAGTCTCCGCAGCAGATCGCCAACGGCGATCGGTGCGGGCACTTTGGCACGGGCAAGGAGGGTTGCAACGTCACCAAACACAAGCGTGGCCTCCTCATCATCAAGCACGACGCGGAGTATTTCGGCCGCAAATCCGCTGGACCCTGGTGCGGAGCCTTTGCGGGCGCGGCGGAGGTGAGCAGGGCAGCTCGATCAAGTGCAACTGGTGCGTCAGGCTGAAAATCCAACAGGTCCGAGGGCAGAGGTTGGTAGGGGTGCGGGGGTCTGCGGGCGGGGTCGGTCAACTCACGCAAGGTAGACTCCGAGGGAGGGGCAAGGGGTTCGGCAATGAGGGCGTGCCTGCTGCTGACAGTTCCCCCAAACGTGCAAGGTGGGCAGCGCGCTCAGCACGAACATCATCACTGGGCGAAGCGCTGTGCAGGCCGACCGCGCCAGCCTCGTCCGTCCACGCTGCTGGGTGGCACCGGCGCAGCCGGGTAGCGATGGACAACCGACACTCAGCGAAGTTGTCGAGCTAGCCGAGCCGATGCTGCCATGACTGCTGCTGCTACGCGCTGTCACCGCATCATAGCGGCAAAAGGCGAACGGACCATTCTTCGGCGGACGGAAAAATATGTGAGGAAAAAAACAAAAAAAAGGAAGGCCAATGGGTCGGCCAGTAGATCGCTGAGCAGAAGGGGATCTCCATCAACAGCACAAAGGCCAAAAGTCAAAATCATTCGAGGTGGAATGGAGAGGATGTTGCGGCAGAAATACCAAGCGTAGGAAATCGTGATTGGAGCAACATCAATTAATTATGCGAAGCATCCAGCTCCAACGTTGCCCGCCCAGAAGTGGCAAGCCCGAAGCCCATGTGCTAGACTCCAGTGTTGGCTGCCACACCAGCATGGCCGCTCTGCATCACGTAAACTACGGTGACGCACACCCCGCCCGTCTCGGAAGAAAAGGTGACCGCATCGGGCCCATGTCCACTCACGGATAACATGCGGCGCAAGCTTGCCACCATGTACCTGCAGTCCGCAAAGGAGATACGGCTGATGTTCGCAATAGGACCCTAAGGATGGGACAGCTGCAATCTTCAGGCGATGTTATGCCAATGCTTCGCGCTGTAACGATGCCTCCACTGCAATTGGGCCGCACACACTCCCGGCATTACCCCACCTCATAAACCCTGTCGTGGTAAGGACCTACTTTGATTGCCCCGCAATCAGCAAGCAGCAAAACGTCACAAGACTGTAGCTGCAGCTTGACATCATGAGCGCGCGATCTTGGCACATGCCACGCTGCGTGCTGCCACCGCGGCAGGCAGCCGGCGCCGCGGATTGGGGTATTGAATTGCGTGCACTGGCGTCCACGCTGCTGGGCGGTTCTGGGCGCGAACCGGCACAGCTGGGCAGCGATGGACAGCCGACGCTTAGCGAAGTTGTGGAGCTAGCCGAACCTATGCTACCGTGTTTGCTGCCGCTGCGCCCCGTTAGCGTTGCACATTACAGTAGACTGGACACTCCTTGGCAGACGGAACAAGCTTTCGCTTTCGCTTCCGCCCTTCCGAGTCCGTTGACGACTACAGTCGCTGTACGGACATCGGGAATGAGGAAATTTACAAAACGAGTCTCGTCACTATACAGGGACAAGGCGTGCAAAACAAAAAATTCAGAACTGTATAGCAAAAAGAAAACACACATGCGCTGAAAAGGCTAGTGTGAAAGCTATGCTTTAACGAAATTTTCCAGTGCTTCCCTCAATGCGGCGTCGGGCATGCTTCCGCCACTTCCTGGAGGCCTGAAACGCCACTCCCAAGTAACAGGAGTGACGCACACAAGGCACACGTGTGCCCTGAAGATGGAATCTCAAGTTTGTCGTGAGCGAGGCCACGGCGAAAATAGCGGATTTATGAGGTATACGGCAGCGAAGGCCTTCTGCAAATCCGAGGAGTTGTCCGCAAAGATGAGTAGGTCATCATCGGACATCAACGGGGTAACCTGCGGTGCTGTAGGCCCATCACCAAGTGCAACACCAGGGCAAGCAACACGACAGCTGCCACAACGCTCTCAAGCAATATGTTTAACAACGGTCGGAGATATCAAATTGTGTTTTGTCTCCGTGATGAACATTTTACAAGCAAGCGACGTAACAACATCCAGCTGCTCGAAAAAATTTGCATGCATGCAGCATGTTCGGGGCCAAATAAGGTCACATTGATGAACTACATCCAAATATGTGTGTGTACCGAGAGGTCTTGCCGGTAAACCCCACTGGTTCATGCTATCCTGGTTCAAACCAATATTGCGAAAGGGACCGCACGTAGCACCATTAGCACCGCAGCAGCCATGTGCGGGTTGTCCGATGGCAAAGATCAGATGTTCGATGAGCGGGCGCGTTGTAGCCCCGTAATGCCCCGTAGGCGATTTCCCGGCGAGAACATGCAGATGCAAAGGGGGCAGGAAACCCAACCATGCCAAATGTTTGTTTTCGCACAATTTTTCCCGGCAGCCTTGTTTGTCCCACCACGAGCAACGCGGGTCCGGGTCCCCGTCACGACCGATCGTGCTGACAAAAGATAACCTCAACCGCTAGCTCGCACCAATGCCAGGGTGAGTGGCATGGACCTCATCGAGCTGCGGGGCCCAGCGCCCTGCCGCTCCGCGAGCAGGGCCGGAGCAAAACAACGCGGGAAGTACTCGGGAGCATATGCTTGTGGCCTGGTTGCTGGAAACTGCTGGAGATTCACGACACACGGTGACTGCTTGAGCTATTTTTTGTGCCGGTGCGTCGGGCCACAAGCGGAAACGGCGGCACTAGCTCAGGGTACGTTTGGTGGATCCGGCATAGCTTCGCTTGAAAACGCTCTGAGAGCGGAGTCGCGAACGGCGGCATAGTCATGCTTAGGGGGACGTTCAACAACCCCATGCGAGGAGTTTTCATGACCCGGTGCCTGGCAACATAAGCTTCGACGTGCCAGCAGAACAAGTGTCGGTGCTGTCGCTGCTTGCATGCTTGGCTCGGTATGCCAGCCCAATGAGAATTTGCGAAATTACTTGATGATCGAGGACGAGGACACGCAACTTTTGCCCCGCCAGCTGCATCCGTTGTTCGAGGCTGTGCGGAGACCTGCAACGAAGAAACCACTGACCGAACACCCATCCAATCAACAGTGGAAGGATGCAGCGCAAGAAATGGTTTGACTCAGAGTATCGATCGTGCGACGATTGCGCCGATATCGCGGAGGCGACACCATGTTCGAGTGGCAAGCCGCATACATGCTGATCCGAGGAATCTGCAGGCAGTGGCAGCTGGAGTCCAAGCATCGAAAGATTGCACAAGCACCGGATGCAGAACGGGGCGCAACGTGGACAAAAATGTCGCTCAGCGGCAGGACGACAGGGCACGAGAGCACAAGATGCAACAGCAGCAACGCAGATCTGTGCTGAGCATGTAGCTGTCGCACATGGGCTGAACCAAGAGACGATCCAGGTTCACTGTATTCCACGACTGGTCGGGTATGCTTGCGGTACAGTAGACTCCCAGTTCTTTCCGTATACTCGTAGCACGAACGGGAAAGGAAATTGCACAGAGCCTTCACACTTAGTGCTTAGATCGAAAAACAAAAACGAACAGTCCAACATAGGAAGACTGCTGCTGCAAAGCACTCCGTCAAGTGGCACCGGGTCTCGCAACATCACCAAGAATTTCGCCTCTCGTACTTGCAGCAGAGCCCACGTCTTGCCCGAATCAAAAACCGCTGTGGGATCGGACATCAATCGTTTGCGCGAGGTCCTTCAATTGGTGGGCATCTGATGTTCCGTACGTGTCCGGGGCTCCGGTTCGCATCTGCGTGAGTCCTTTGCCCTCGCGCCAATGACAGGCCGAAGCGTAGTATGGACGATCTGTTTCCGGCCTCGATGAGCTTGCCCAAAGCCTTCACGAGTTAAGCACAGATGCCGCCTGGGGTGGAGCAATTAGGGACAGGCCTGCATTTCGGTGCCGTTCCATGGCCTCCCATACCTGAGGTCTCGCGAGCCGAACTAGAATCCCACCCATCTCGCCCAGTGAAGCGAAGATTCCGATCACGCCGAAGAACAGACACCTGCAGAATGATAAGCTTTGAGCTCCACTTGACGACCCTGACCGAGGCAGCTGAGGCCAAGACACTCTTGTGAGCCTCCAGTGCCCTGGCTACGGCACTGCCCAGCCCAGCGTTTCAAGCATTTCAAGATCAAAGTTTCTACGGACCTGATCATGCTGGTTGTTCCGCATCCAGGGAAGCCGAGAATGATGAAGCTTAGGGGCCACTGCACGAATGGGGACGCCTGCCCAACGTGTCAAAGCCGCGAGCAAACGGATATGAGCACGGCACATGCTGAGCACCTTCCCACGACAGCACACCTGGACCCAGGCAGCTCCAACGTGTCACCGCTGCCGGCCAAGGAAGCACATGGAAGCTCTAAGCTGTCTGCATCGAAGGTGAAGACGCGGTTAAAACAGTGGGGATCCGCCTCGCGTTGCCTTGGCACCCATACGGCAGCAAGAATAACTGTGAGCATGAAGCCACCACGTGCAGGCAGAAGTGTTGCAAGTTTGACTCCGTGCCAAAAACCAATATACTGTGCTTAGTGACTTAGCGTACATCTGAGTTGCTAACTTTCAGCACAAGTCCCAATTTTCGCACCTGGTCCTAGCTAGCAGAGTTGAGTGTGCGGGCGGGGTTCCCGGTTTTCTGTAGACTCCGTAAAGCTCGGGAGACGACCTCGGGAACAGGGTGAACCGACAAACACACAGGTGTTAGTTATCCTGCATCTGAGCCAGCTGGAAAACTCAGACTGCAACGGCGTGTCACTGGTACCATCCTACCCCCTCACACACAAAGAAACATATTTACATATCCATCCATCCATCCATCCATCCATGCATGCATGCATCCATCCATCCATCCATCCATCCATCGATCCATCCATCCATGCATACATACATACATATGCATGTGTACATATATATATATATATACATATATGCATATGCATACACAGTCATACACACACAGAGGCGCATCACAGTGTACATGGATGGAGAGATATGGAAAAAGACAAGTAGACAAACAAATAGGCCGATACGTAATGATATGTAGATAGGTAGATGGGTAGAATTGGATAGATAGGGATAGGTAAGCAGGTAGATAGGTAGAAAGTAAGTTGATAGACAGACAGATAGATAGTAGATAGACGAACCGATAAATAGATGGATAGATAAATAGGTAGAAAGGTAGGTAGACAGATAGACAGCAAGGTAGATAGATAAACAAACCGACAGGTTAATAGATAGTTAAACAGATAGATAGATAGATCCATAGATAAATAGATAGATAGAGAGTAAGTAGATAGACAGATAGACAGATAGACAGATAGATAGATTACTAGCAAGGTAGGTGCAAGATGGATGTAGATACAAATGGAAAGAGACAGACAGACACAGGTAGATGAAGACAAACACAGACAGATATGTACGTAAATATAATATAGAGAGAGAGATGGACGGGTACAGATATAAATCGAGATATAGCCACAGAGTCAGACAGAGATTATGCAGATATAGATACAAATACAAATACAGACATAAATGCACATGCATATTCGGTAGATATAGAAAACATACAGTTTCGATATAGCGGTAGCATGCAAATACACTATTCTGCCTATACATGTACACATACACATATACATATCATAGATATATTATATATATATATACATACATATATATGGTATGTATACAAGATATTGTATTTATTTACATATATATATATATACACAAGCAGACACTGACACGGCAGTACTACAACCACTTTCGTGCGACACGGATGCTGGTACGTGCTGCAGCAAAACTCTGCTATCGCAGAGCCACCACCCATTTGCCAACAGCCATTGGGAGCTGCCAGCATTGGGACACCAGCTAGCCAACTGTTGCTCGTGTTGGGTTCTGGCCCAAGCCGAACAGCTGCAGCATGCGCTTCGGAGTGTGAATGAATTCGAACATTTCCGCACCCCCATCCACGTCCCTACCCTGCCTTCTCAATACTGCTAAAAGCTGAAGAGCAACTCTTCCAGCACTCACTTCCTCTGCCCCAAGTCTTGAACATGGGCTTTGTGGCTGCCGTGTGCACGGCCATGCCTTTTCGAGCCGCGCACCACGCACGTCAAACAGCCAGACAGCCTGCATGTTGCAGGAGAGGCACTTTGTACAGAGCTCCAGGCCAAGATCTTCAAAGCACACCCCTTTCATCAACCGAAGTCTACAATGACAGCGGAAAACCTTTTTGGATTGAACCGAACGAACCTCTCTGATCGGGTAGTGGAACTTGCATGCCCTTCATCGCACTTGCGCGAGGGGGATTCTGGGCATCGCACTGCGACAACTGAGGTTCGGCGTTTGGATCCACTGATTGTTGTGAAAGCCGGGGCCGAGGAGCCAAATGAAAGGGACGGGGATCAGGTTTCAGCCAGGGCGATCTGGAGCATGGGACTGGACACGATGTTTGGAGAGTGGTTGAAGAGACAAGGCCACGACCACTCTTGACAACACAACATGTGCATCCATCAACACCACCACATAACAGCAAGCGAAGTACACTGCAGCGTTGTGGCTTGTCCATGAATCGCTGACACTCGGTGCATCGCTCACACTCGGTGCTGCTGCAGCTTGCGAATCGCTCGCATCGCTCCAGGTAATTTGCAACACGCATCCAGTTGAGGACTCTTCGGGAGCAGCCAACTTTCGGATGCCGCAGGCCTCTGGCAGTTTTGCAAAAGTGCGTCCTGGTCCTACTATGCCCGAGTATTCCAATTTCCCCGTTCACTACACAAGGAGGGAAACAAGACAGAACAAAGACTTTCAAGGACTTTGCAAAATCGACGTGCTAAAAACAGGCATGCCGCATGGTTGATGGAGGTCAGGGACACCGCAAAGAATCTTGAACCATCCTTTGTGATCTCTGCCCGGTCCGTTAGTACTAGCTGCGAATTCAGTAGCTAAACCAGAACGGACCAGCATTGTGATCCCACGATCTGAAGCGACTGGAAGAAGCCTTGGGCTCCTTGTGAAACGCTATGCAACCAAGCATCGTCCATCCGAGATGCGCAGTATCCAGACATCTCTTTGGATCTGGCGGAGGAGTAAAACTCCATATCGGAATCCGGAAGGCTTGTGCATCCAGCTAGCCCACATCGAAGTAACCTCTCGCGGAGCAGATTCGAGGGGTCAGAGGATCGAGTTTCCCAAAGCAGCCGGAGAGCCTGTGAAGGCGGTACCCTTGTCGTTGATAGCCACAAGGCCTCTCGAAAAGGCCGTGGCCGAGGGCAGAGAGGGGCATAGCGAAACGCTGAGCCCGCTGAGCCCCCTGGGCCCTGGCAGGCTGTGAGGATTTGGATCATCTGCTCAAGCCGGCTCCTCAGTGAGAAGCGGTGAGGGGACCGATGAGGAGCGGTGAGCACCGAGGCCAGGGCTTGACGAGGCCAGGGCAGTCCAAGGGCACTTGCAGGTGGCCCCAGCACTTCCCATACTTGGCGGACTTCAGATGGACCTTTGAGAAATGCCAACACCGGGAGAGTGTTAAGTTGCTTGAAATGCTGAGCGAGAAGCTGTTGGCCAAATCCAGCAGATCTGGTTGAGATGAACAAAGCCCATTATCTCAAGAAGGCCTGAGCTGGACCACGAATTTGCTGTGCCTGGCTTGCAGAACCAAATGCAACGGGTCAGGTAACCACTACAAGAGTACTAGCATGCTTGAATCCAAGATGCGGCACGTGTACTTGTTCAGACCCGCCACTCCGACTGCATGCCTGAACCTCATTCGCAAGTCCAAAACAGATGCATCTTCGGATCTGTGATCCGCTTCAACATGTCGTCAAGTCGTACCCGTTCTGGTGTCGAACTGCCTTCGGTTATCTGCAGCTTTCTTGCAACCACTGATACACTGTGCATCTCGCTCGTAATTCAATGGCGTCTTCAAACTCTACACTTTGGGGTCTGGCAGCAGTTTGTGTTGCGGTTTTGGAGTTGAACAAGGCAGAGCGAAAACATCGTTCCGACACTCGGGGCCGCCCACAACGGGCCGTGGAATCCCACTTTGGGGACGTTACAGATGAGAACACTACTGTCGGACACTATAGTGACCAGCAATGGCAAAAAACAAAAGCTGCAAATCTCCAGGCAGCGAGCGAAGGGTCGTCATCGTGCCACGCACAGCTTCGACCTTTCGAACGGTCGTTCTTCTCTTCCTCGGAGTCACGGTTGCAGCAGATGAGACCGGCACAGCGCTCAAGGAACAGCCGGCCTTGATGCTGTGGAGGGTTCGGAGCAGAAAGGAGATGAATGCGGAGAAGTCGAGAAACGGCATGCTGCGGTAGACATCACGCAGAGCCTGAGAAGACGTCACAGGCGAGCGAAACAGCCGCTGGCCCCTGGTCCTCTCGCGTCTTGGCCTTTGCCTTGGCTGAGGCACCGGCTCGCCGCACGGAGAGCTCGTCGGACTGCTGCCTCGACACGCTGAAAGCCCCAAGAAGTCTCAGAGAATTGTGCGGAGCCTGCGATTGCGCTGAGGCTTGATGACTACTTGGCGCTTGTATGGACCAGCCACCTCCCAGTGGGCTTTGCGTCCGCATTGGAACGGAAAGGAGAAATGCTACAGCTGCTACAGCACAAGGCCGCCTTTGCGATGCAAAACCAAGCAGAATCAGTTATCAGCGACAGCCTCCGTCGCCCTCATCGCATCACGTCTACCTCGCGGCGGCGAGCGGTATTTGAAAAAGGGGGATCGGTGCAAAGAGCACAGACAAGCCTCGGAAGATCTCCTGCAAGGGAGCCTGTGGCGGAAGGACAAATCCGCCGAGGCCACAGGTACCCTCCACCTAATCCTCCTCCCTGCAGTCCAAGCGGACACCCCCCCCGCCCGGGTTTCCGTGTTTTTGCCTGACTTGTCGGCCCTTGCCTCCTCGACCTCCTTCCTTTCTGCTGTTGTTTTGTGTTTTGGGCTTTTGGGCCCCTGTTCTCGTTGCCCGCCCACCTTTCCTGTTCCGGCTCCTTAAACGGCACTGAAGAGTATGAAGAAACAGCAGGACAGTTTGGGACCAGCTTGGCTCAGGTAACAGGCAGGTCACATTTGAAGAGTCTCTTGCCAAATGCAGCTTCTAGCCCTACCTACACCCTGCCCCTGCCCCTCCCCCTCCCCTGGCTTTTCCTGTTCCCCCGCCCGGGTTCCCTTGATCGGCCTTTGCCTCCTCGACCCCCTCACTTTTTTTGCTGTTTTTTGGTGTTTTTTGGGCCCCCAATGCCTCCGCCCCCCTGCCCTGCTCCTCCCCCTCCCCTGGCCCCCCCCTACTTTCCTCGTCCCTGCCCTTTCTTCCTGCTTGTTTGCCCGCCCACCCTTCCTGTTCCGGCTCCTTGGACGGCACTGCTGGAGAGGCCTGAGGAGTATGAAGAAACAGAAGTACAGTTTGGGACCGGTTTGGCTCAGGTAACAGGCAGGTACTATTTGAAGAGGCCGTTCGTGCCGTGGGCACAAGTAACTCCAAGACGATGTCTTCGCAAATGCAGTTCTAGCCTACAGTCATGTCACGCAAAGCTGGCAGCTTACTTTTCCGTTCACCAG